>WTSP01015773.1:0-46597 GCA_025331215.1 Actenoides lindsayi | reverse complement strand
GGTGAGCGAGGGCCGCGGGCGGGGGGCGGCGGTTGGGCCGCGGGACGGGGCCCGTCACGGATGCTCCGCCTCGGACGCGGGGTTGGGGGGGCGCGGCCGGGCCGCACCGCGCCGGGAATGATGCAGCAGCGGCGGCCGGGGGGGGACCCCGGCTCATCCCTCTCCCAGGGTCCCACAATGCCCGGGGAGCGGGGCGGCCCTGCAACCCCCGGGATCCGGTGACTTCCCCGGGGTGACAGCGGCCTCTGCGCCCCCGCGACCCTCGGCGTGGCAGCGCTCGGGGCAGCCGGTGGCTCTGCCGGTGCCTCGTCCTGCCCCAGTCGAGCCGTGCAGGGATATTGATGTTCAGCTTCACTCACGCTGATCCGATGTGGCGTCTGTGAGGAGGGGACTTGCATTTTGGGGCGTGTGCTGCTCTCGAGAAGCGACATCGTGGGGTGAAGAGGTGGGGGGAGTCCTGAAGGTGTTATTTTTCATGGGAGCCAATTCTTTAGGTGTGCCGTCGTGTTGTCACCCCCAGTAAGAAATCTTAAAACCTGCTCTCCTTTGCCTGTTCCCCATGAAACACCTGGCTTTCCAGGAACGTGATGCAGTGCAAATGTCGAGCTAAGAGTCGGAAGTGCCTGGTTCTTTATCAGCAGGGCAGTTCAGGAAATATTACTTTCTTCAGTATCTCGAGTATAAAATGTCACTAAGAACAACTGGAGATACTCCTTTAGCTTGGTGGGTTATGCAAGACGAGTGAGCAGAGCTGGTGGTTGTTTTGCAGATGAACAGTGCTGGGGTTTCTTGTACAGTTCCTCTGCAGACCGTGGATCTGTGTGTTATCAGAAAATCTTGATGCGCAGCTCTAGCTTTGGTGCAAAACCACAGAGTTGTTTTAAGCAAAAAAAAAAACAACCCACCCCAACCTCGAGAAATGTGTTACTGTAGAAGGCAGAGACACTGGATTTGGCAGCAATTTCAGTGACTGAAAGTAGGTTGCAGTTACTGTGGAACTGTTCTGACATGTTCGTGTGCTGTTCTTCCACAGTGGTGCTTGAGAAAGACAGGCTGAAGGACTTGTTTTAAGGTAACTTCCCATAGTATGTTTTGACAAGGAAAGTTAAGCTTTCTGGCAGTGTCTTTCTTAAATTCCTACTTCCCTGAGCAGCATTTGAGCTCTGTGTGCTCCAGCTGACGCTCTTAGAGCAGAGTCGTGGGCAGGTAGGGATTGAATAGTTCCTTCTGAACAGGCACGACCTGAACCTTTTCTGATGCATTCTGTCAGGGCTGAGAGGTGGAAATGAAGTTTTCCATGTTTGTTAAAAAAGGGAAGCCCTAGATGAGCAGCGTCCCAGGGCAGGAAAGTTTAAAAGCATGGTTTTGATGTTGAGTGGAGGGGCTGTCCTGCAGGATGCACTAAAACCATCCACAAGACTGTATTTATCATGGTGTGCTCCAAAACTGGTTCCCAGTTAGCTGAAGTTGGTAAAGATAACAGGGCCTGGAGTTAATTTTAAGACAATATTTTGTTCATGGGGATCTGGGAAACTTCTGGGAAAGAGGTAAGAAATCGGGGAAGGTGAACTAGCAATCATGGCATTGCTGCTCTTTTTTTGGACTGGCAGATGCATTTGGGAAAAGGGGTTGGTTTCGATGGAGGGACTCGGAGCCTGCAAGTGTCCCAGTTTTGTGTGTTAGTCAAAGATACTGTGCTATTGTCACTGCCTTTTAAAGCAACCTATTAACATACTGGGCTGCTTCTCTGTGAAGCTGCGTGAAATCGCTCGGTCGTTCCTTAAGCATCTCTGCACGGGTTACTGAGGTGCTGGTTACAACCACTGTTATGTTTTCTAGTATGCAAGTATGATTCCTTCCCCCTCCAGTTTTGCCTGGCTCCTCCAGTTCTGTTTATTCAGTTCCAAAGAATGCTGGAAACTCTTTGTTATAAAATGATCCTTGAGGTTTGTCTTCTGCCAAGGCAAGGTGCTAGGCAGGCTTTTCAGCTCCCAAGATGTGTTGCTGACGCGGCTTCTTTGTTTATCTTTTTTTTTTTCTTTTCTTCCTTTCCCTTTTCTCCCTACTGTCAGTGGTTCAGACCAGGTAACACTGGGAATTCTTTCAAATGTCCTCAAAATGTGAAAACAACAGAGAGCAGCAGCCGTGCTGCTGGCACCATTAACTTCACCAGAATTTTCCACTTCTTTTTTGTAACGATGTCGGCTTTTCAGATCTGCTTCCTTTCCAGCCAATACTAATATTTTGGATCTGTGTTGTTAGTGTCACTTGCCTTCTTTTTTTCTTCAGCAGCCACAAATGAGGTTACTTAAACCATACTTAAGAAACACAATCTCTTCTCATCTCTTTTTATAGCGGTGTGTTACTGAGACACGTTTAAAGTCTCTTACATACCCACAGACCACCATGTGTTTATTGTGCTCGTAAGCATGGAGCTGTGAAATCCTCTGTACCTGTGGTGCTTGGATGCACGAGCTAGGTGGAGCAGTGTTGGTACCATCCTTGGAGCTATCTAGCTCATATTGTTAAAAATCTACCCAAATTCCACCGAGACTGAAGGCTGGTTATCTCTGCTGCAGATTATTTAAGTCTAATTCCATCTTGCCCAGCTTCATTTGCAGCAGTAATCATATTTTTAAGGTTTGATAAAGCAGTATAATGACTGTTAGATTCAGATCAGCACCGTATCAGGAGCAGGAAGCCCCTAGATACCATATGCTAAACACTTGTGTCTTGGGCTGCAGAGCCCTTTCACTTTTAATCTAAGTTTCATGCAAACAAGCTAATTAGATTTGTATCTTCATGCTGCATGCGTGCGTGTGTGTTTAGCAAGAGGGAGTCGGTTCAGATCACTGCTTTTGTTTTCCAACCCTACCTGCTGAGCTAGCACAGAACACCCAGTTTCTCAGGGGAGTCACAGAATCTTAGGGGTTGGAAGGGACCTCTGGAGAGCATCTAGTCCAACCTCCCCTGCCAAAGCAGGATCACCTAGGGCAGGCCACACAGGAATGCATCCAGGTGGGTAAAGCGTAGCTTAGCGGTCCAGTCGGGTTCAGGGAGTATTCATGGTATACAAGAGCAGTTAAGTTATGTATGTAAAGCGTGTAGGAGCTAATGGGAGTTATTAATTATTGCCGTAGGACTCTGCATCATTCAGAGATGCTCGGTGATCTGGGCAGTCTGGGAGGTTAAGAAGAGGCTGGTCAGTGGGTCACTACAGTGAATCCGTCCCCACCCCTGACACCGAGTCAGCAGCTGAGCTGCTGAAGCTGTGCCTGTGTCCGTGTTTCTGAACAGCCGTTCCACATTGGATGGTTATTAGCTTTATTCCTGTGTTTCCTTCTCCTTCTCTTACCTATGTTTTAGATTTGTTTTGATCTCTGAACCTTACAGATGACTATCACCATCTCTGATATACAAAACATGCTAATTTGTCTTCTCACAGTCTGAGAGAGCAAGTCTGACACGTAGCTGAAAGGATCTGTCCTTTCTTGTCCTAGGAAAACACCCCTGCAGGTGAGCCTTTGTGAAAATGGGGGATACAAGAGACATCTGTCCTCACCTGGATTCCATAGGAGAGGTGACCAGGGATGATCTGCTGCTCAAATCCAAGGTACGAGCTGTTCTGGTTGTCAGTCCTTTCCCTTGTAGCTATTGTCTGTGAGGCTCCATGTTTGCTTTTCAAAGAAAATGTCATCTGTCTCCATAGAGGAGAGGCAGAAACTCTTCCCCCAGTGCTGATGTTCCCTGCCCATGTCCAGTAAGACTTTGTCGACCCCTTCTGATCTACTTCTCACTGTCATTTCATCCTGTTCAGACCTGTCACTGAGCTAAAACTCTGCCAAGTGTCTGTTTAGTGGGAGCTGTGGGATTAAGCAATAATATATTGCGAGCTGCAGCTTGGTGAGGCCTGTCTTCTAGAGGTTTCCCACTCTTGAAGGACTAAGTTATGTAAAAAAGAAACAAGAAAACCAACCTTCTTTTATCATGAATATGCAGGGAACTTGCCAGTCTTGTGGAGCTGTGGGACCAAATCTCTGGGCTTGTCTTCAGGTAAAAATGGCTTGCTATTTGTGTGCATGGTACGGTGGGACTTCTCTTTAATAGCTTTTTTTTTTTTTAAAATAAAGTATTGTACTGAAAAAGAAAGAGAGGGGGCAAAGAGGGGGCTCACAGTAGAACTAGCCACCCTTTTCTTGGGATGGATTCCAAGGAATCTCCCTTGATTAAAGGCTAACACTCTCAGAATATGCCAAGATGTAACGGTTCACTCCTCACAGGTGACTGCCCCCAGGTAGTCCCAGTAAGGATGAGTAAAACACCCAGCATTGACTGTTGGCTGGGTCCTGCCTCTGGTGGCAACTGTGGAGGGAGGCTGCAAGTGTGAGACCTCAGAGGACACTCCTCAGGGCAGCGAGGCAGAAAGGAGTGACAAAGGGCATGTGGGCAGGCAGGGGTGGTTTATTTTTACACTGAAATGCCCAGAGGTTTTGAAGCTGCTCAGATGAGCTGCCCATTGGAGCAGTTGCCTTGGAATGGAGCCTTAACATGGGTGCAAACCTGCTTCCAGGTTTTCTTTCTCAAATCAAGAAATTCCAATTAACCATCTTATTCTGGGCCTAAATAAAAAGCGGGTTAGAAAACTGGCAAGATCAGTTCTGAAGTTGTGGCTGCTGGTGGGACTGGAGCTGCAGACTGTTTTGTGAAGGGTGTAATTTGTTGTGCCCGTTGCACTTCGGCTCTTTTCTCTCACTAGATTGGTTGTCCTTATGTTGGTTGTGGGGAGTCCTTTGCTGACCACAGCACGCTTCATGCCCAGGTGAGCTTTTCTCTGTTGCCCATCTTAAGACAGACCCAGTTGGATATTTCCCAATACCTAATCCCCCTCTACCCTGTCCTCTGCTAGTCCAGTGGTGGTCCAGCGCTTCTGGTAGCCCCGTGCTTCAACTTGAGCCGGCTGTCAAAACTAGATTCATTATTTCTCTTGTTAATTTGTAGGCCAAAAAGCACAACCTGACTGTGAATCTGACCACTTTCCGCGTCTGGTGTTACGCTTGTGAGAAGGAGGTGTTCCTGGAGCAGCGGCTGGCAGCGCACACCCAGTCACCACCAGTGAAGTCCACTGAACCGGTGGGTCTGTGTCACAACCTGGCAGGCTTCAATCCTTGGCAGGGGTTTTGTTTACCTGTTGCAAAATGAGCCAAGTGATTTCCGCTGTTGTCCAGGCTTTTGTTGTGACAGGAACTCTTCCGCGGAGGGAAGCTGCCTGTAGCCGCTGCCTTATGGGATCTCCCAGCAAGAAATCTTCCAGATGACTTGAATATCCATTTTCACTTTATATTTCAAGCCTTCATAGCCTCTTCCTGTTTCTGGAAGGAACCACAACAGCTGTCACATCTTCTTTGTCAGTGTGTGACCCATGGAAGTTTTATCTGTCAGACCAGAAACACTTGTACTTGTGGCACTGCTGCATATTCCTGATGCCTCTCTCATCATGGGTACTTGGAGCAGCAGTGGTACCATTTCCACTCCCTCCTCCCATTATTGAGAAGGGTAGACAGTGCAACTGGTTCTTCTCTTGCCAGAGTGCTTTTTAATGAGGTTGGGTTGATTTATGTATCAGATATATCTCAGAACTCATCTTTCAAAGCAGGCCTCTCACTGACGCTTATTTCTCTGTCTTTAATCTAGGATTCTCCATTGCCTGCTCACCCTCTGAAAGCTGTTCCAATTGCAGTGGCTGATGAAGGAGAATCAGAATCAGAGGATGATGATTTGAAACCAAGAGGTAACTCTGCTTCAGGTTGATGAAAGGGCTGTGAGGGTAACTGCAACCTGTAGGGCCTGCACTGAGAGGTTCCAAGGAGCAGAGTGTGGAGACTGCCTAAAAGGGGCTAAATTCCCTCTCCTCTGGGGAAGAAAGTAGAAAGCAGCACATCTGGAAAGTGTTTCATGATTCTCTTGTTTGTGCTTTAGGCCTTACTGGAATGAAAAATCTTGGGAACTCCTGCTACATGAATGCAGCACTTCAGGCTCTCTCTAACTGGTAGGCACTGGGGCCTTTCAGCAGAGTCATTACTGGACTTCACTAAATAGCAAAAGTGGCGCCTCTGATCTGAGACCTCCCTGAGGTTTGCAAAGAGAAATCAGCCAGGCAAGGTGCAGAAAAATTTAGTTGAGGGCATCAGAAGTTTAACAGTAAGGAACTGAGTGAATGGCCAGCTTGTGGGTACAGACAAGGCTCATGTTCAGTGCTTGAAGTAAAACTTCATCATTTCTTTGTGACAGAAAAGTATTTATCGCATGGAACAGCATGTCACATTCTTTATTCTCCTCAGTGATATCATCCTATCAACCCATATCCTAAAATACTCTCCAGCCATCTTGCTGAGAACTAATTCCAGGATCTCTTATCTGTACTGGGAACCAATTCAGATCAGCCTTTGTCATTTGTTTCACGTTAGGAGACAAGTCTGCATCTGGAATCACTTCTTCCCTCGATCTAAAACCAGTACCTTAAGCATACTTTCCAAAAGGCTATACATTAATTTTTGATAAACCCTTAAATAGAAGCAGAGGAGAAATTTCTGTGCACTGAATTCTTCTCTTTTTTTTTCTTGTAGCCCACCTCTCACACAGTTTTTTCTGGAATGTGGTGGACTCGTCCGTACAGATAAGAAACCAGCACTGTGCAAAAGTTACCAGAAGTTGGTGTCTGAGGTTTGGCATAAGAAACGGTGAGTGGCTGCTCCCTAAACTAATCTGGGCAGGTTTCATAGCTATGTTAGTTCTGATGGCTGGCACCAGCAGGAGGAAATTTCATCTTCAGGAATAAGTGCATTATCTAAGGCAGTCACTTCAAACCTTACATAGATGGGAATGTGAGGATTGTCCCTTATCTAGGAGATCCCATCTCCTGCTGCTGGTGACAATATGGGCAATTTCATGTCAGTGAAAAGAAGACATTCTTAGTGTTAGAACTTTAAAAAGGAAGAGGTTTGGGTTTGTTTTTTTTTTTAATACAGCTTCCTGGTTGACAATGAAATAAAAAAGATAGAGTAAGGGAATACTCTTGACCATTTCTGAGTATTTTGCATGGACTGACCAGCACTTAATTTCACTCCTCTTGATTAGCAGAGAGATTGTTGATTTGGATGGAAAGAGATTTTTACTGAAGAGAGTGAAAAATGCAGGTGACTTTCTGGGAAATGTTCATTCTTGGTTCAAATCCTAGACCAGTTCAGAGGACAGTGCAAAATAACACAGCTCTGTTTAAATCTGAAGATGTTTGCTCTGTGCAATCAATTGGAAAAGATCAAACTAGGAATTTAAATGGCGTTGCCTGTTTATTTCATATTAGTTGTTAATAAGGGGCAAGTAAGATACAGAACAAAAGTGAACTGGAAAAGAAGGCTGGAGAATTTGAAGCAATATAATGTCATTTTAATACTGGGTTTGATTTACCTCAGTTACTGGGTGGTCAGCCCACCCAGACTGGGAGACAAACACGGTGCTGCAAAAACAAACCAACTACCTAGCAGCAAAACTCTGCTCTGAAGGCATCACTTAGAAAATTCAAGGTGTGGACAGAGCTTTAAGTTATGTGTGCTCTAGGGAAGGGTTTCTCTGGAAAGAGACACTGAAATGACTGTGAGGTGATTTCTGTCTCTTCATTTTATGTCTCACCAGGCCGAGTTATGTTGTTCCAAGCAGTCTGTCGCATGGAATCAAACTCGTCAACCCCATGTTCCGAGGCTACGCGCAGCAGGTGGGACCTCAACCAGAACATGCCATTGTTCCAAAGATGGTGGGACTTGTCTTCCTGCAGCTGTGGTGCCTGAGTCCAGGAGGAAGAGCTTGAGCTCAGGGGTCATGCCCGTTTTGTGCCAATATTCATAAAGCATTTGGGTGGGATTTAGGAGACCTGGGTTATCTTCCAGGCTCTGCCTCAGGCTTGCTGGTACTAAATCAGTGCATTTTCCTGGGCCAGCTTTCTCACCTCTGAAATGATGGTGGTCACCTCCTTTATATATGCTTTGAGATCTATCAATACATGCTATATGAGAGGTGGGTATTATCTATTCACATTGGAGCTAAGAAACCTGGATAAATCTGCACTAAAAAGTTAAAGAAAGGAATGTTTTATATTCTTCTTTTTTTTCTGTGGAATTACAGCAAACTAAATCTTATTTAAAGATAGCATCCTTTTGTTTCTTTGAAGTTTTTATCAACGCATCTCTTGTGTTTACTCATTAGAATAAAATGTAAGCATCAAACTATGATTAGAAAATTTACAAGAGAAGTGACAGGACATCTAAAACTGTGACACTGACGGGAACTCAAAACAGAGGATAAAAATAATGATTAAGGAAAGAACTTCTGTATTTATCTTTGATGTGAAGGACTTTGGATTGGAAAACTCTCAGCTGTAAAGAGATAAAGTTGAAAGGAAGACAGGAAGACTTCCATAAAATAACAGAAACATCATAAGTAACTTTCTGGAGTTGTCAAAATACCAAGTTGCTTTCCAGCAGCTCCTTTGAAGCTGGTGCATCAGCTCTTTTCCCATGTATTATGGATGGAGGAGCTTGCACCCAGACCGTATAGTCCTTGGTTTCTGGATCCATTCCCTATTTATTAAAGATTTTAATCTGCCCTCTCTAAGAGAGGGACTGCCGTGAGCAGAAGTCAGCACTGATGAAATTTGTTTTGTGGGGAAGAGTCTAATCCCTGCTGTCTTCATTGGGTTTCTCCTTTTCTCTCGCCTCTTATCAGTGAGAACCCCTGATAAACAAGCTCGTGGTTTGCATGCTACGGCTGCGCTCTGGCTTTTCAGTCTCTTTCAGCTGAAGATGTTCAGATAAAAATTGGGCCTTTTAGCATTTAGGAGTTAAAAACATTTACACAGCAGACAGGCCTCCTGGTACATCCTGCAGTGCTCTCCTTTGTAGTAGGGTCTCCTTGTCTCAGAGAGGTGACCAACCTTTGTGGATAGTATTGAGAGGCTCTGAATGCAGCCATCTTCTCTTTCGCCCCTCTCATATCAACCTGGAATTACTTCTGGTTTTCAGGACACTCAGGAGTTCCTGCGGTGCCTGATGGATCAGCTTCACGAGGAACTGAAAGAACCAATTGTTGCAGAGACGAGGGATTTGGATACCAGTGACCAGGATGACAAGCGAGAGGGTGACCGAAGCCCTTCAGAAGACGAGTTCCTGTCCTGTGACTCCAGCAGTGACAGGGGTGAAGGAGATGGTCAAAGTCGGACCTCGGGGGGCATGGGCAGCAGCTCCCTGGCAGAGACAGAGTTGCTGATCCAGGATGAAGCAGGGAGAGGGATCTCTGAGAAAGAGAGGATGAAGGACAGGAAGTTCTCCTGTGGCCATCGGCGCAGCAACTCGGAGCAGGTGGATGAGGATGCAGACGTTGACACGACTATGATGCCAGTTGATGGCAGAGCCTCACCTGAGATGCTGCCGGCTCCCCGTCCTGCCAGCCCGTGCAGGACCCCAGGTACACACCTCTTCCAGTGGTGGTGTTTGTGAGAAGACACGTTATCGTCCTGCCCAAGAACAGCCTTGTAGTGCAGTGGCAAACACCACATAACGTGACTGTTCCTTCTATGGGTTTCAAGAGATTTTGCATCCAAGATTTTCCTCTGTGTCTGTGGCAGTAGTTCTGCCTCTGTGCACAGTTAAACACCATATGTGAGCCAGAGAGGTGCTCAGCTGGGATAAAATGCTATGGAGCTGAGTCAAGACTGAGCCCTGAAGGCAGACAGAATAGCTGCCTCTGCCAAACCTGCAAACACTCCATCCATGGCTTTTCCTGGTTTTCTTTAAGAAAAAGGCTCTGTATGTGTGCAGTGCTTTATCTGATGGGCTGGCCTGGGGAAGTATAGGCTGTGGAAAAGGCATGGAAGAAGGTGTCTGTTAGTGCTGGAGGGTGGGCTTTGTGGGGAGAAAAGGGAGATGCACAGCTTGTCCATCCCTATGTCTTGGGGAAAAGAAAAGAGCATCAGCATGGACGTAGGTGTGGAGTCACCTCACACTGAACACATCCCATCTTTCAAGGCTCCTTTATGCAAGAGCCTGGCTCTGCCAACTGGCGCTGCAGACGGCAGTGCTGGCTGTGTGGTGTGGGGATGCAGGAGCAAGCTGTAAAACCTAATTAGTCGTAAGTGTGAGAAAATGGCGGGTTGTTGGGCTTTCTTTTTTTCACATGTCATTATTAGCTGCTCAGTCTAGCTCTGTCTGCACTCTTAGCCACCCACCGAGGGGGCTGTGTCTGCCAGCCCGTGCAAGCAGGACAGTTAACAGATGCTGAGCGGTGCGTACTGGGAAAGATCCTGGCTGGCACTGACTGCAACAGGGTTGCCTTTCCTAACTGGGATTTTCACCAGTGCTATTCTCCCTCCTCCTTTTCCCAAACAGAACCTGACAATGATGCCTATGTGCGCTGCTCCTCACGCCCCTGCAGTCCAGTCCATCATGAAATGCACTCCAAGCTCTCCAGCAGTCCTCCTCGCTCCAGTCCGGCCAGGCTTGGACCTTCCTACGTACTCAAGAAAGGTAGTGCAGAGAGTTTGTGCTGGGAGGCAAAGGAGGGAATGTGTAGAGGAGCAGGGGTTCATTTACAGAAGAGAGAAGGAATCCATCACGGTTCTTGATGAACAGCTGTAAGAAGTGCTGATTCCCCTGGACATCAGTGCTTTCTAAAATAGTACTAGGCAAAGACTACAGTAAACCTGCAGGTAAAGTCAAGCTCTGGGCACCACAGATGTTCTAGTATGGTCTTATATTGGAGCCTGAAATGATTTGCATACCTGCATCTGCATGCTGTGTTCGTTTAATTAATTAAACGGCTGTGAAGTCCCAGGCCCAAGCTCTGTCCCTTTAGGGGAGTGTGGAGATGTGTTAACATTTGTCTGCCAGACTTGAGTTTCACAGCACGTGGGCCACAGAACTGTAAGATGATGTTGCTTCCAGCAAGCTGCCTGCTTCTTGGCCATCTCGGGCTCACAGTACCGAGGCCGCAGACGTCAGCCCAGTGCTGGGAGCTTTGTCAGGCTGCGGAGCGGAGCCTGGCTTCTGTTCTTATCAAATTGGCCTCTCCATCCCGAGCAAATTGCAAATTGAAATCCCTCAGCATTGCATTGTCTGCAGGCACAATGACACGTGCTTCTACCACTGTCCCTCCAGCTGTCCCATAATGGTATTCTGTCCTCAACTGGGCCCCAGCCCCTTGGCTGAGGTCAGCACGGCCACAGATGCTCTGACTGGATAAAAAGCTCTCTGTCTCCACACACGTGTGCTTGGGGAAGAGGGGTTGTTATTAAACAAAACTGTTCTTGGCCAGTCCCTGCTGTGGAGAGTCCTCTCCAGTGCATGACACCTGGGGAACACGTGGGAAATGTCAGAGGGGGGAAAGAAAGGACAAAGTACAGGCAGGGGAGGGGGGAGGAACTAGAGAGCTCACCGGTGTGCAAGGACAGGACTTGTCCCGTGTTCTTGTGTGGCTGCATGATTCTGCTGAGTGGGGAGCCTGGGAAAGAGCTGCTCCATGATGGGTCTCCCTTGTCCACCTTTCAGCCCAGATGCAGGCTTCTGGGAAAAAGAAGAAAGAACTTCGTTACCGCAGCGTGATTTCCGACATCTTCGACGGCTCCATTCTCAGCCTGGTGCAGTGCCTCACCTGCGACAGAGTGAGTTCTCTGGCTGCTGTGGGGCAAAGAGTGCAGTTGTCTAGCTTGGAGATCTCTTCTTAGGAAGTGCTGCTCCTGTTCCCAACCACGGTGGGATGCAGTGGGCCTGGCCTGCTCAAATGGTGACGGGTGGATGGTGGGGGAGGCGTGAGGAACCTGCCACTCCAAGGAGCTGTAGGGGTCTGTTATGGTGCTGGCCTAGCAATACCACATGCACATGGGGAAACTGAGTTTAGTGGTACAAAAGCCATGACAAAAGTCATCCTGTTGACAGCAGTCATCAATAATTAGCCAGAGCGAGTTGCTCGTACTGCCAACTCAGGTTTCTAGCCTAGACAAAATGCAAGCAGTGATAAGAGGTGATGAAGGTCAGGTCCCAGCTCCATGACACGCAGAGGAAACCCACACCTCTTCCCCTTGGGTATTTCCAGGTTTCTACGACAGTGGAGACATTCCAGGACCTGTCACTCCCAATCCCAGGGAAGGAGGACTTGGCCAAGCTGCACTCCGCCATCTACCAAAACGTGCCAGCTAAGACAGGGGCATGTGGGGACAACTATGCCTCCCAAGGCTGGATTGCTTTCATCATGGAGTATATCCGGAGGTGTGTTTCATATGCAGGATCTCTTCTTTTTGGGATTTGCCCTGCGGTGCTGGAAGGCAGCCATCCCTAACTGGTGGTGTTTACAGCAGAATGTCAACTGTCACCACTCCTTGGAGGACAGTGTGTGGTACCTCAGAGGTCTTTGAGCCTTTTCGTGTAAACCAATTGCTACTGTTCCTCTGGTTCTGTCATACACCTTGAGATCTCTTGTGCAGCTGATGAATCCCTCACTTCTGCCTTTAGCTCAGTCTTGCCCTCCAGAGCAAATTAATTCCTGGTGTAGTTTTCCAAATCATTTCCCATTTGAGCAATCACAGGAGGAACATCAGCTGAGAGAAATCATGCTCTCCCTGCTCCTCTGGGATGTGTGATGAGCTTAGGACCTGCAGCTAGAAAGAAACTCATCATTCATTTGGGGTTTTGTACATCAAGGTGTCCAGCTATTTTGTATGTAACTCTTAATACCCTCTCTCCTGCAGATTTGTGGTGTCCTGTATCCCAAGCTGGTTTTGGGGTCCCGTTGTTACGCTGGAGGATTGTCTTGCTGCCTTTTTTGCAGCGGATGAGTTGAAGGGTGAGTTTCCTTCAGTGGGGCCTGACAGCATGAAACAAGGACAAGCTCATGCAGGAGTATTTCACCTGTATTCTGGAGGCAGATTTCATCTGCTGGAAAGCCTGCCTCAGTGTTTCACTTCAGAAACTGGCTGTACCAAAACTTGGCAGTTCAGCAGCTCTGAGCAGAAGCAAGTTTTCCCACCTGCTCAGGGGTGCTGCTTTTTCATTCTGAATCTGGGTGAGAGCATCATCAGTGAGGAGCAGATGTGGCTGTTGGTTGTTTGCAAGGACTGTGGCTCCTTAGCTGCCTCTTTGCTTCCTCCACCCACTCCATAACCTCCAGAGGACTGGATCAATTTGCTGCATTCACTTGTGTCACTGGGCAATCGTTCACTTTTCTGCTAGTTGACCATGTTCTCATCTTACCTACACATACTGAGAGAAGGGCTGGTTTTGATCTCTTCTCACTCTGGCTTCCCCAGAAGGTTGCTTAACTTGGTTTCTGTGCCCAGTATGGGAATGCAGCCTTATCAGAGCAGTGTGCTCTGACTGACTGCCTGCCTAACAGCTTTGTTCTCTTCATCTGCAGGGGACAACATGTACAGCTGTGAACGGTGTAAAAAGTAAGTTTGCATTGTCTGTATTGTGGTGTGTTCCTGGAACTTTATTTCTCTGTTCTGCTGTCAGACATTTTGCTGTGCCCTCTGCCTGGACATTTCTCCTGCTGAGTGGGATGTAAAGTCTGCCTTGCCTTGTATTACGGTTCTGGTCTGGAGAGGTCACAGCTAGGAAAAGAGCTGGTTATGGTGGGGAAAAGAAAGGAAGGAGGATATGAACAGGGATGTGGCTTGGCAGTAATGGAGCTGTTTATTAGCAAGAAGAGAAGTGACAAACTGCTCATGCTGTGCTTCCTTCAGGAAGGATGCTGCAAAGCATTCTCTGTTGTTGCTGCAATTCAGGATTTGTCTGGATTTCAAAGTGAGCAAGACCCAGCCTTGCCTTTTGGCATCTCTCTGCTTTAGAGATTTCTCACAGCTTGTTTCTTTTCCTCCCTCAGACTACGGAATGGAGTAAAGTACTGCAAAGTCCTCCGGCTACCAGAGGTGAGTAAAAGCACTTTGCTTCCTAGTTCTCTTTTGGCAGTCACTGAGGAGGTAAGGAGGCTGGAGGTAGAACAGAAACAGCAGCTTGTTTAGGTGGCAAAGTCCTTCATCTACACAGGAAGAGACTTCTCCATTCTAAGCTGATGAGCCAGCAGCATTCATGACTTAACAGGCAAAGAACTCTTGCAAAGATCAGACGCACAGAGATGTGCTGTTTTAGCAGAATACCCCCAGCAAAGCTGCTCTCTGGAGTTCTCTGTCCTTGGTCTTTCAGATTCTTTGCATCCACTTGAAACGGTTCCGGCACGAGGTGATGTATTCCTTCAAGATCAACAGTCATGTCTCCTTCCCCTTGGAAGGGCTGGATCTGCGACCTTTCCTAGCCAAGGAGTGTGTCTCCCAGATCACCACCTATGATCTCCTGTCAGTCATCTGTCATCATGGCACAGCAGGCAGTAAGTCCTTCTTCTCTGAGTAGAGGCAGAGGTGAACAGGAACGAGAGGAACAGGAGCAGAGCAGAGTGTGTTCCAGGACTAACCAGCACCTCTCTGGGGTGAGGTGCAGTGGGAGGCCTGCCCCCTCCATTCCCTGCCTCTGCCCTTGGAAAAGTGAACCGAGCAGCTTCAGACAGATCCCTGCAGCTATATCAGCCTTACCACTGGGTTGGCTCAAACCCCTTCCTGATATTCAGTCTCATGGAAGGCAAATCAGGGTGACAGTCCAGGCTCCCCTGCTCCTGCAAAGCTGGACTGAACAGGAATTAATGCTTTTTTTTTTTCTTTATTGGCTCTTTCTCTGTTCCCTGCCAGCAGCTAATCCTGTTTGTGCTGCTGATGTTATCCCAGGCCTGACTTCTGCCTGTGCTTCAAACCCAGCAGTGTCGTGTTGTCTCTGTTACAGGTGGGCATTACATAGCCTACTGCCAGAACGTGATCAACGGGCAGTGGTACGAGTTTGATGACCAGTATGTCACTGAAGTCCACGAGACTGTGGTGCAGAATGCAGAGGCCTATGTCTTGTTCTACAGGTGAGCTGTACCTGGGAAGCAGCAGTCCCTTGCTGGTCACAGAATGCCTACAAATGCATTTTGCGAACAAAGTTTTCAGGACTTGCTGAATTTTCTTTTCCCTTCTTAAGGAAAAGCAGTGAAGAAGCCGTGCGAGAGCGTCAGAAAGTTGTGTCCCTCGCCAGCATGAAGGAGCACAGTTTACTCCAGTTCTACATCTCTCGAGAGTGGCTCAATAAATTCAACACCTTTGCTGAGCCCGGTCCCATCACCAACCACACCTTTTTGTGCTCTCACGGAGGTAAGGCAGGGCCGGGGACCGGGGACCAGCAGCTCTCAGCTCTCAGCCTTTGTGCTTCAGAAAAAAGCTCCAGCTGTCGTCCCGACACAGCGCACGCTTCTTTGGCTCAAACTCCAGCCCGCTCGGGGAGATGTGAGACAATTACCCCCTTGTCCTGCTGACCGGGGCCTGGAGGGATGCGTAGCGCTGGGAAACAACAGTTTTCAGTTCTCTGGTTTGTTTTTAAAAACAAACCTGTAGAGAGCAGATAAGGCAGCATTTATCTGTGTTACCGTACCCACAGCGCTGGCCTTCAGGGTTTGTTTGGAGTGGGGAGCGCGTGCTGCTGGACAGAGCTGATACCGTGTTCTGCTTCCTCGTCTGTCCTGCTGGGGAGCCCTCATGGTTATAAATCTCCAACTGGAAATGAAGCACTTGATTAGAAATTGAGGCCGTGAATTGAGAAACCTCCACAATTAATGAACACTTGACTGCCTTTCATTAGCAGAGGAAGCAAATTATTCTGGAATTGGGGAGTTTTCAGCAAAGGAGATCTGCCTTTTTTATCTTTACCCAGCAATGACAAGTTCCCCGGTTAACTTTCCTCTTGCCTTTCCTCCACAGGGATTCCTCCTAATAAATACCATTACATCGATGACCTGGTTGTGATTCTGCCCCAGAACGTGTGGGAATATCTCTACAACAGGTGAGTATGGCCATTTTATTCTTCCTTCCAATGAGTTTTGGTTTTTGTTTCACACCTCGGGCAGTGCCCAAGACGTAATCCCTTCCCAGGGCACCTTAAAGGCACGTGGCACTTGGGGTGGACTGAAGACGACTGTTATTTGTAGAGCTTCCCAATTTAAACCAAAATGAGCTCTTCCAACGCGTTGTCCCAGAGCAGTATTATGACCCGTGCCGTGTTAAGGTCGTACTCTTCATTCAGCATCAGCTGCACCTCCTACCCCAGTGCCTGCAGTAGTATAAAAATCCATCTCTATAGGTTGCGGGGCTGGGAAGCATCTCCGTGCTCCTGCAGTTCTCCATTCCCCTCCCCTCTCTTCCTGTGCTCAGGTTCGGGGGTGGCCCTGCTGTGAACCATCTGTACGTGTGCTCCATTTGCCAAGTGGAGATCGAAGCGCTTGCCAAACGCAGGAGAATCGAAATCGACACCTTCATCAAGGTTCGTACGGCAAAGGGCAGAGGTGGGAAATGGAGACCTGTCAGAGAGTCAGTGGAAAAGTCCTGCCCCTGTTTTCCAGAGCATGATCTACAGCATGGCCAGGATACTGATCTTGGGGTTCCCCAGTGCTACCAGGACGGGGAGGGGCAGCTGGACATGTAATGCTGTGGGTGGCTGCGTGAAGACACTGTGTTTGCAGCTGTCCTGGTCTGTTGCCTGCTCTAGTGAGAGGTTGTGAGGAATGTGGTGGAATTACATGAGGTTCTTCTGAAGAATAGCAAGGCTGCCTTACAGTTAACAGAACGGGCTCCCCCAGGATCTCAGGAGTGACTGAATCCTTCCTACACATCTCTGTTCTCTGCCCTTCCAGCTGAATAAGGCTTTCCAGGCAGAGGAGTCTCCCAGTGTCATCTACTGTATCAGCATGCAGTGGTTCCGTGAGTGGGAAGCCTTTGTCAAGGGGAAGGATAATGGTAAGAAACCAGAGACCTCTGGAGGGAGGGGATTGGGGGTGAGAGGCAGAATGAAAACAAGTCTATTTACTAGGTCCTCAGTGAGCTTTGCACCTGACTGGTGTGACTGGAGGCTCAGTGGAGATCAGATCCCCACCCCTCAACTGCCTGCAGGGCCCCAAGGGCAGGGCAGGAATAAGGAGAGAACTGGCTGGGGAAACCAGCTGAATCTGGTGGCAGCGTGGAGAGCGCGATGGGTTCTCACACCTTTGTTCTCCTCTGACAGAGCCTCCTGGACCGATCGACAACAGCAAGATCGCGCTGACCAAAGCGGGTGGCCACGTGCAAGTCAAGCAGGGTAAGGCTTACGCTTGCTGGCTTGTGCTGTTCCTGGAAGGGGCTCCAATGGCTGGAGAACCACGGGGAACCAGGGCTGGTTCTGCTGTTGTCCCTGCCAGGTGCCGACTACGGGCAGATTTCTGAGGAGACGTGGATTTATTTAAGCACACTGTACGGAGGGGGCCCGGAGATCGCCATCAGACAGAACGTGGCCCAGGTCCAAGAACTGGAAACCCTACACGGGGAGCAGAAGATCGAAGCGGAGACGCGGGCCGTGTGAGCCGTGCGGACGGGGCAGGGCAGGTATGGCGCAGAACCGGCCGTGTCGGGGTGGGAGGTGGGGGAATCCTGAGCAGCCAAACCTCTTCCGCTGCCTGGGACTCGAAGGAGTGAGCAGCTCCCACCACCGCTCCCGGGGAAGGCAGGTTTCCTCCGCCAGCCTTTCATGGGGCATCGACTGGGGCAGCGCTGGGCAAGACTGGGAGAAAAGCAGCTTCTCTGTAATTCGTTTCTGGGTAACGCTGTGGTTGGAGACTGCAGCTGAACCTCTCTAGGATATGTTTTGACCCAAGCCCTCTCCCTCTTGTCTGCTTGCAAAGAACCAGCACTCCCAGCTTGCCCCCAGCAAGCTGAGTCTCTGCTCTTCTGCAGGCTTTGCTTTTAGCACTTTTCTTTTTAACTCAAACATATAATGAGACGTTATCAATGTTTCCAGGGGGCAGTGATGCAACTAGAGAAGCCTGGCATTTGAAGCTGACTAAAGCCACAAGGTCTCCCAGTAGCTTTGGGCTGGTGGTGCACAGCTGTCACAACTTCCTAGGTTTGCTCTTTATCTAATTCTTGCAAATTCAGTTGTAATCAACAAAGACATTTTGAAAGAAGCCATTTCTTTCTCCCCTCGCTGCCAAAGCCACACCTTCATGCTCCTGCAGATTTTCAGGTTTTTTTCTCCTTGTATCTGATTTCATGTGTTCAGCACATTTTCAGAGAACAAAGCTGGAAGTGGAATCCTCCTTCCCAGTGACTTCCAACTGTACTCTTCCCACTAAAGCTCATGGCAGCTTGGTTGTTCTGGGGCATGGCCTCCCAGGCAGGCAGCTCACAAGCAGCTTGAACTCAAAGCAGTTAGTGGGCAGGCTGCATCAGAGAGGGACAGGGGACAGCTCTGATGCAGACTTTAGGACTCTTGGATCATAACCCCACACTCAGACTGACCCTGCAGGAGGCCCAGATCTGTCCCCATGTCTATCCCAAGAAGCAGAAGGGTGGTGTGGGGTGAGGAGCAGCTGTTTGTCCGCACAAAGCCCTAGGGCAGGGCAGTGATTCAGTGCTGGGGAGGGGGTCTGGCTGAGCAGACCCCAGGCTGTTGAAGCAGCTTTTTAGGAATGAGCTGCTTTCTGCAGCCAAGCCCTCACCGGGGTGCTGAGGTCATTCCAGCTTCTCCACAGAGGTGTTGTTTGTGTACACAGTGGCTCATTTAGCAGACAGAAATACCTTGCTCCCTCCTCCCCTGCCACCAACGTGGCCAAGGGGTTTCCCACAGCAGGCAGGGGAGAGAGGAATGAATTAAAAAGACTAAACACTACTTTGCTCAGCAGGGCTGTTCTTAAAAGTCCTTCATTCATCCTGTAAGCTACAAAGGCAGTGGTGACATCGTTACAAGCGTCTGAGTGCAGTTTAATAGCAGCAGAGCCCAGGCAGACACAGCCTCGCAGGGGCTGAGGAACCAAACCGTGTGTTCATGGTGCTGGAACATGAATGATTCCGTAGCACCAACTCTGGCCTGGGCGGTACCAGGCTCAGCCTGGGCCTGAGACCTCCCACGGAAGGAAGGGCTCTTTCTCTTTGCTCTTCCACATAAAATTCAAAAGTGGGAAAAGGTGCAGGACAAGAGAATTTGAAAGAAAAATGTGGCCTTCGGTTTTTGTTTTTTTTAGACCAAACATTTGCTGCAAACACCAACTTCTTAAAAAAAAAAAAAAAAAAAAAAAAGAAAAAGCATCTGTAACCAGTTCAGCATGTTCATTTTACTATCCCGTTGACTGGATGCTTGTACAAACCCAGCCAGGCCCGAGGGGAGGTCAGTGAATGAGCCACTGTTGGGGTTTCTCATTGTTTTAAGCTGCCTTCGTTAGCCAGGGCAGCCGCCTGCGCTGCCCGCGGGGCTGCATGTCCGTGTTGTCCGTGCCCTTCCCAGGATGCCCTTCAGACTGTAAGAACACTCCTGTGCTTAAGTGTTATACTTCGTGCTGACAATGTGTTACAATAAATACATGTGCATTCAACGTGTGGCTGACTGCTGCCTGCCTGGGGTGGGGAGAGGCTCCGACAGCTTCCAGGGGCTTCACAAAGAATATATAAAAATGCAACACTCCCAAGTTCCCGTTGCCCCGAGGCCCTGCAGTCACAGATCTGAGCAGCCCAAGGCCCCTGAGCCATACAGGGCTTGTTCAGAGGAGGCGTCTGCTCCTTTCTGTCTCTGCTTACCAAGAATTCACATTTCACTTACCCAAGCCAGCCCAGTTTGTCGGGGAGCAGGTGCTGTTCACAACCCTCATCGCGATGAAAGTGCCTTGCAAGGCCAGTAGCTGAAGTTTCACGGAGCTGTTCTAGGTTTTCTAGAGGAGAGCTTTCCATCAGGCTGTTGTTAAAATGTCCTTACTGACAGAATCCATTTCCCTGGCAGCTTGGCTACTGGGGCCCCAGGAACCGCGGTGCCCAGTGCCAGCCTGGTACCCTGCCCCGCCCCTGCCAATTAGTCGAGTTGCTGAACCAGGCAGGTGACACAAGCACTGCCCGAGGGGAGGGAGGACAAGAACAGTTCCCTGCCAGAGCAGCGAGTGCCACTGCGTGAGCTGCCTGAAATAGCTAATGAAACAGAGCTGGAGTTGGGCTAATAAGAACGTGCAGCTTGATCTTTAGCAACTCGCAGTCAACCGTCAAAACTTGCATCTTGCAAACAAACCCGGTCACCTCGGCAACGCTCCAAACGTTCCAGGAGATGTTCACGAACATCCTCCCCTAGGGAGGGGATTATTCAGTGTCTAGACAAACAGCTTCAGCGCTGCTCTGGCAAAACCAGAGTTGTACTTTTTGTTACCTTCTGTCCGTTAAAACACTGAGAGCTCAGTTAGTTCTGCATCCCTTTCCATCTGAAACCTGACAGCAGCCTCACTTTTCCCCCACTCCTGCAGGAGGCAGCTCTGGCATTTCTGAGCACATGGCTGGCACAGCTCCGGGACCCACTGCCAATATAAGCTACATTTTATAGCTGAACTCTTATCAGTTGCTTTGCAAATCACTTCATTTTCCCCCAACGTTATCAGGTTGCTTGCTGCTTGGAGAGATGAAAGGACTGTTCATGCGTCGGACTGATGGAGCTAAACCTCAGTACTTAGATTATCTGCTCCCTGCCCCAGTCTTCCGAGCACGGGGCAGTTTATTTTACAGGTGCTATTCCTCCTCCCTCAGCTCCCGTCATGCCCAGACTCTGGCCTCAGGAGCAGCCAGCTCATCTGGGCGCAGCCGAGCTGTGACACGCAGGTGACAAATACTCTGAGGTATCTGCCCCACGCTCTCACCTTATGTTGGGTGGTCACAGGGGAATGAGGGGCTGTGTCCTGTACACCCCCCCAGCTTCACCCTCTGGGGTGCTGGCTCAGCAGCCCACTGGTGCCAGTGGCACAGCCGAGCGGCCAAAGCACACGGCCTCCCTCACGCGATGGAGTGAGTGACAGCAGCCTATCTCAAGTGCATTTTATTCCCTTCCCAGTTACTGCTCAGCTTGTCTTCAGTTTCCATCCTTTCAACCACCCCTTTGACCATGCTGTTTCTATGTGAAGCGAGCATCGTTAACACAGGATTAGATAAATCAGTTAAAGCAAGGCCAACACCTCTTCCTATTCATTAATTCCCCAAAAGGCAAATACTAGCAGACTGTTTTATAAACAGTGCTGATTTGTCCTGAGTTGAGAGGGATGTTAATAAGTGCTGGCAAAGAACAACTGAAATTCCATTTAAAACAAACAAACAAAAAAAGCAGCAGCAATGTGACCTTAGAAGAAACTCTCTCTCTAGCTGTGAACTGCTCAGCCAGGTGTCACCTCCTGCAAGCTGTACAACTGCAAATCCTCATGGCTCGGACATGAGGCTACTGCCAATGAACTGGACTAACAGGTGATGGAGAAGCTGTCCAGAAGCTGGCTGAGGGTTTTGTGTCAGCTAGAGACACACAAACGCTGTTCACCAGATCTGCATTTTAAACTGAAACCGTCAATATCCTCACCCAGATTTACAGAAACAGGTTTAGTTTGCTGATTCTTTGGTGTAGGGAAGTGATCCCGCCTTCCACCCACCATCACAAATGTGGTGTTTGTTTGGCCTGTGACAGGTTCAGTTTTAATATATAAACAATCAGTATCAAAACCAAATCAAGACCTCCAGTTAACCCAAAACTTTCGCTCTGGGCATTACGAGGCACAGCTCTGAGGAAACACTTTCCTCACAGTTCCAGTTCTCGATTTGCCCTAGTTCAGCACAGGGCCACAAGACCCTCCTATCTTCCTAAAGTTCACCAACAATTCCAACCACAACAGTACATTTTCATTTTCTCCTAAGGTGGCAAAAGTAAAACCCCTCCAACCACTTCTGTTTCTCCTCAGTGTCAGCTGGAAAGGGAAAATTTTGACAAAATTGTGCCTCAAAGTGACCTGACAGGAATGAGTTTTGTGGAGCTGTCACTCAAAGGTACAGGCAGGGCCAAATTAAAACTTAAATTCCCTGAAAATTCCAGTATTAAATAACAAAACCCAAAACAAACAAAACCCAACCAACCGAAAAAAAAACCCCAAACACAAACAAACCCAAAATATGAGTGCCCCAAGTAAGAATGTCATCAGATGTCACCAACAGCTATACACAAGCACCCACTGGAACAGGCTGTTTCTATGGATTTGTAAATTCTACATCTGGAAACAACCCCCAAATCCATCCCATAGCCAAGGAGAAGAGCAGGGAGAAAGAGAGCAGCTTTGGGGAGCCTGGGGCTGTGGAGTTTTATCCAGCTGGAACTGTAAGTCACCAGTAAATTCCCATTCTCAGCTGGAATGTTTGTGGAAAGGCAGTTCTATTTCTTGGTTATTTTATATAACTTTGTTATAGATATGTTTTTGTATCTATATTTGTTGTGTATATAAAATATTTGCTATTTTATACAACAAACGTCACTCCACAGCTCACTGGAGAGTGACAGCTACACCACCTCAGCAGGTCAGAGACACCCCAAAGCCATTTTTATAGGAAGGGAAGTGACAAAACCCCTTCTCCTCTGGATGATCTAAAGGGTCCAGTGAAACCGTGTCTCTGGAATTAAATGTTTATTTACATATGTGGACGACTTTCTTTTCATTGTTACAAGGTCAATATTCGCTTTCAAATGGAAGCACTTTATTTGGTTGAATTCTGTCTCCAGAAATGAATGGGCAACACCAGAACCTGTTACATTGGCAATGAAATCACAACACTGAGATGCCACCGAAATCCAGAGATCAGTGCTCAAACACACGTACACACACATATACAAATAAAAAAAGTGCTCGACGTCATCATGTTAAAATAGAATTTGGCTTCTTTTTAGGTCTTTTTGACACTTTCAGGCAGGAAAACAAAAAAACAAAGAACAATATGCATCGAACTAAATGAACTTCTGAAAAATACTCAGCATTAAACACAACTTTCAGTATCAGTAAATATGTTTCTTCTCTATTTACAGGTGTTAAGAAAGGGCATTAGAGACTTTTGCTGGGGAGAATGAGATTGCGTAGGATGTACAGCCCGTGCGTCTGGGCAACATTAGTAAATTCAAGCAGAGTTTTTATAAACCAGTCCCATATTTAGTCCTTCGGATTTTGCAAAAGGCAAATTCCACAAAACTCATTCGTTACCCTGCAGAAAGGCAGCAGAATAAAACGTGTGTAGGCCACGATACATGACGGTCACTGTCTTTTGTCTTTTTGAGTTTTAAGACCCGGGATTTGGGGAACTAGTTGCCAAGTTTATAAAAACTCCATACACGGTCTTTTAATAAAACTTGTGAAGAAAAACTGGTCAGCTAAAGCTAATGCTCCTTCTAAAGCGCTATTCAGCAACACAGACATTGCAACTCTTCAAACGTTCCACGGAGGCTGACAATAATATACTGTCCACCTAGATTAAATATATAAAAGCAACCTTTTTCTCTAATTTTTACATAGATGGCACAACAAGAGGTGAAAACGAACTCTTCCAGCTGCTGATTCCACAGTGCATTGGACAGGAGAATAAAAATACCGCAGCTAAAAAATAGTTTGAGAGATATTTTTTTTGCACACCTGTTAAACTGCTGAACCAAGCAGATCCTCCCCGAGAGGCGGATGCCACAAAGCCCCCGCACACGCCTCTGTGCAGAGCCACAGGTGCCGACCGTGCGGATCACATTCTGCTATCGGAGGCTCGTGGATCTAAACGGTGAAGTGACCACAGTAGCAGCAATGGTAAGGATGGTAATTTTAATTGATCGTGGTCCTTCCCCACGCCGTGTTTGGAGTTGCCAGCGGCTCGACGCGGGCTCCCGAGCCACTGGAGCGAGATTAAAAACCAGAAGCTTTTTGCTGGTTGATGCTGGCAGGAATTCAGCGCCGTAATACAACGGCTACAGCACTAACTGTAGGACTGAGGGGCTTTGTGCTGTTCAAAAGAAAAGCTGGTACCTTGAATGGAGAGGAAGGGGCAGAGTTATGAACACGACACGTAACCCAACGCACTAACAACGGCGGGGACGGCCTCAGCCACCCCCAGCAGGGCTCAGGCAGGGTTCCTGGACACGGAGCTGTAACCCTGACCCCGCACAACAGCACAGTCGGCAGCAAAAGAACACAACCTTTGTCTGAAAACTAAACCTGAGAGGTTTCATTTTAGGGTCACCGCCCGGAGCGGCTTCTGTATCACTTTTCTCAGATCTTGGGGGCTGAAGTTCACCGAGAGCGAGCAGATTCCCCCCAGTGATGTGAGCATCTGTGAGTAAGTCAGGCCCTCAGGAGCGATTCGGTAGCGACTGACTCTTATGGGGCTCAAACACGTACAAGATGACTAAAATCTCAGCAATGGTAAAGACTCAGGGGGAACCGACAGTCGTAACAGAGAAGTTTAGAAAGCAATTGACCCTTTCTTAGGCAGCTGAGGTCCAGATCATGTGGCATTTGGAGATATTACAGCTCTCTCCTCTGCATGACACGCTAAAGTGCAGCATCGCTTATCACGCTACTTCTGCTTCAAACAGAACCATGTGAAAACAGGATGGTCACAATTCCTGTCTGGCTTTTGGGTCGAGGTCCAGGAGAACGAAATAAGAGCGTGGTTTCTGTTTTCTCTTTCATTTCTTTACTACAAAAATTCGGTTATTCAAACGTTAACTGATGGGAACTCACAAGAGGTCATGCAAAAAGGAGAAGGCAGGTCTGAAACGCTGAAAAACAAACCAACGAAAAGGAAACTGCAGAGAGATTAACAACAAGGAGCCACAAAATAAGGTGACCCTCGGGAAGGTGGGTGCAGGCAAGGCAACAGGGCGAGCATGCAGACTGAAACGAGAGCAAAACGGAGGTCTTTGTGACGAGCAAAATGGGGCTTCAAACCAAAATGCCAGTGTCTCTGTTCGTGTGTGTGTGTCTGTGTGTGTGTGTGAGGAAGAGGAGGGAGAGAGGAGAGGGGAATAAAGAGAAGGAGGCAGACAGAACAAGCAGGAAAACAAGCGTACATACGTGAGCTTGAAGGCTTTCGGGAAACAGCAAGGTCATGGGGATCTAATACTTGGAACGAGCATCAGCCTAGATTTAAAAAAACAAAATAAAGGCTGACAAGTATTAGTGACCTTTTGGGGAAAGCAGAGTACTGAATAATGCACGTGGATCAAATTTAATAGCTGCAGTTCCGAGCCCAGTCCAGCTGCTGTAACACTGTTCCCAGGGGAGGCTTCCCACGTGTTTGCACCTCCCTTCCAAGCCACCCGATGACCCTGCCTGGGGATGGGGGGGACACCCCAAAGGCGCCTGGGAAAGCTGACGGACCAGTGCGTACATTCAGATGGACTGAGGGACAGGGGAGGACAGCAGACAGACCATGCGTGGGACTCTCCGGTTACCCTTTGCATCAAAGGGCGGTCAGCAGCTCTCTGAGCGGTGTTGGGAGGAACTGGCTGGGGGGGGAAGGTGTTGGTTGGGTGTTACAGAGGGGCTGTGCCAAGCCGGCGGGAGAATGGGAAAGGCTGGTAAGTTAATCTGAGCCACAGGTCGCATGCCATGAAAAAGACCAAGCATCAGAATGAGACTGGGATGGAATTTAGGTCTGTATTTTTCAAGGGGGAACTCCAGACAAGACTGGGAGTCTGGCTTTCCGTGGGTGTGTTTTTAACTGCCTGCAGGGTAAACAGACCATTTTGTTTCTCCTTCTGTGACAAGCTCGCCCCGAGGTTCTTGCACCAGCACAAACACCTTTAGGAATCTAAAACATAAGAAAGACAAAAAGAAAGAGACTGGATTAGAAAGAGGCTGGGGAAAATGGGATCCCTTAAGAGCAGCACTGCCTGCAGGAGGTTAAAGAGAATACAGCATCCAAGCATCTACCAGGTGACAAGGGGTTAAAGGAAGTCTCCTGAACTCTTGCCAGCACTCCAACAGCAATCACCCACCCTCATCCCTTCTCTCCAGCCTGGGATGAGCATCACTGGGACACTGTTCCCCACAGGGCAGAGGATGGAAAACTCAGGACCCTGCCAGCGCTCTCAGTGCAACAGCGAAAACAAACGGCTTTTTAAGTTTCAATTTGCAAAGCAAAGCTGTATCTGTTCAAGTGACAGCTCCAGAGACTGTGAATCATACTGAAGAGCAACAGGAAGCTAAACCACAAAAGTTTTGCAGAGGAACCGCAACAAACCATCCTTTCCACAACAGGCTGCAGAGACCTTGCACTTGTTAAGGGACAATCCAGAAACAGGTAAGTGAAAGCAGCCTCAGCCTCTAAAGCCACCCTCTCTCACACTTCTGTACTCACAGAGTTTTAATTTCCCTTAGCAAAGTTAAACATAACTGAATTGCCATTGGGGGGGGGGCAAAAAAAAAAGAAAAGAAAAAGTAAAACCTCACAGGAATGAGAAAAATATAATGTTTATTAGGAGATGACACCACGGTACATCAAGCTATGAAGAGATTCACTGACAGATGATGATTCTTTAAAAAATAAGAATAGAAACAAAACAACCACACCGGCCAGATTTAACAAACCTTAACACAAAACAGAGGTTCCTACACAAGTCCAACCAGATGCAGGCAGTTGAGTAACCAAAAAAGCTTATCAACATAAGAGGGACGGAGGAGTTATCAAAACAACAGCTGGGTTAAGCAGAAGAATGGCCTATAAAACCATTTCTATTTATACATATATAATAGGATAAAAACAACTCAAATTCAAGTAACTTTAGTTTTTAAGTTATGTTATATACATTTTTTTTAATATATATATATACTGGGTGGACTAAGGGCAAATATTTAGCAACAGGATTTTAAAAAGACACAATCCAGTTTATAATGACCGAATAATTTGGCAAGAATTAAATAATCAGGTATGTCCTAGATAAAAAGTGCATCAGCGTGGTTAACTTTTACCTATTTATTGATATAAACCAAGGCTCTGCGTAATGGTTACAGCAGACAAAGAGCAGAGCTGCACCATGGAGAATCCCAGAGCAGAGTTCTTTACGTGACCAGAGGCGAGGAGGAACAGACCCAGAGCGGCCAAGGAGCCAACGCTCATCAGCCCACGGACACCCAATCTTGACTTCCCAACCCAGCCCCTATTCCTTGCACAGCCCCCAACAGCCTTTCTGGTGGCAGTGAACGCGGCTGCTTTTTGCTGGGGGCAAGGCAGAGTTTCTCTACAGTTGGTTGTTTCACGCAAGTTCGTTTCTGTATCGCGCTATTTCACAACATCCCTCAGTGACAGACGGTTTTGTTCCCAAGCAGATTAGGAGGTACCACATTCTGTAACACAGGATGGTCAGTCTTGAGCAAAAAAAAAAAAAAGGAAAAAAAAAAAGGACAACTAGTTGCTGTATTTGACAGTTGTCAGCACCAGATACCCGCCGGGTGCAGAACAGCCGGGCAAGCAGCTACAGCCCTGAGTGCACAGGGGAGTTCTCTTCCTCAGCCCCCAGCAGTTGGGGCTTGGCATAAACCCCAGCACACGAGTTTAGATCCCGTTCTCAACCTGCACGGGTGGGTTTGGTTTTTTAGCAATACGGTCGTTTCCCGCCCGCATCACAACAAGAAGGAACCGCGTCACCTCTCGTTTTAATCGGCGAGGGCAAGGATGCTGCTCACAACTTAAGGGCAGCCAGCGGGGCCGGTGCTCTCCTCGGCAGCCATGCACATTTCAATTTCAAGAGGGGAACTTAGACGTGCATCGGCCGAGTGAACAGCACCCAACAGAACAGAGTCTCTCATTGCTGGCGACAGGACGCGTGCATTCACCTCTTCTAGAGAAAACCTTCTGAAATAGAGCTCTTAAAACAACTGTAGCAGCAAACCAGTAGAGAAAAAGGTGAACAGGCCTATGCAAACCTACTCAGAGACTTTCTGAAGTGATTTGTACACATCTGGAAAGAAAAAAAAAAAAGGCAAAACAAGATAGACATTACTGTTCTCTGTGACAGGCTTTGCTAACACCCTCTGACCAGAGGGACCTCTTGACAAACAGCCCTCGCAGGGGTGTTTGCAGGAGCACGCAGACCCAGCCTGGCTCCCGTGAAGACCACGGTCAGGAGGGTGACTGCAGCCCACAACTTACCTGTCCTATCGAGCTCAGCTTCAGGCAGCAGAGCTCGGACAACACCAGCTCAGCCAACACCAGCTCAGCTGGCCAAGAGCCCACCAACTGCTGGGCAGCTTTTCCCAAAGCATCCATCAGTTGCCCTTCTCTAGCAGAGCTGCCTCCAGCTCGCAGCACTGACACGACCTGGTCAGGCAGGTACATCTGAGGCACAGAGGTCCTCAGAGCTGGTGTGAAACCTCCCACCCTTCGCACAACCAGCCTTTTGAGGTACCGGCTGCTCAAGCTTCTTTCCAAAAAGAGGACAGAACCACTCGAGTTTGTAAATGCTTTAGTGGCTTCCATGAATAAAGTCACTTCTACTAATATATTAAAAAAATCAAATGAGAAATTTGTCTTTTAAACACAGTAGCACTTCTCCCAGATCTTTATACCGCTACCGGGACATTTTACGGAAGATTCTCTTTCCGCTTTTCTATTTAACCAGAGAATTGAGAAATAAAAAAGACAAATATTACAGTTCCTTTATGTTAGATATTCATGGACAAATTTCATTTTGTTCCCAAAGTCGAGCAAAATTAATGGAAAACTTAAACGACTTGAAAAACCTCCATGGTTGCTATAGAAGGGGCTGCAACTGCATCAGCCTTCACTCCCAGCACAGATTGGTTTTACCATCACTCAGTGTCACCCCATAACTTACATAACACCATCAACATCCTAATACAATCTTCTGGCTGGTATCGCAACACCCCTGCAATATTCTCTCCAGAAAGGTAAATTTAAGACAACCTTTGGCTAGTCCAGTTAACAAGACTAAGTCGGGGCTTCTCAAACCCCCCCCCCGAGATTTGCTTCGCTTTGCTTCCCTTCCCAACCCATCGCACTGCTCAGAGGTGATGCAGGAATGTTCTGCCAGGCGAGCCAGGCTCTTCACTTTAGGACAGATTTAGGTGCCACGCTAGCTTAGCTGTTTCAAGCAGCCTACACTGCTGAACAACGTATTTCCCAGCAGAAAAGTACTGCTGCTGTCACCTATTGCCTCGCAGGGGAGAACACAGGGGGGTAAGAGACGGGATCTCCTGCCCTGTGCTTTCTGCCTCATTCCCAATACGAAGCTGAGAACATAGGATCCACGCTCCTCTTTCAAAGGTTAATAAAAACCAGCAGAGGGGCTGAGTTTTCTGCACTGTTTTGCATCACAACTGACCCTGTGTTTTCCAATGCGAACATAAAACTACGGTATCATGGTAAATTAAAACAGGACCCCAGACATTCCTCTGCAGCAGACAAGGCACCGTGCTGTTTAACACCCAATCCAAGAGAGTGAACTGACCAATTAGTGCTTGCTTCCAGAGACAGCCCTACTCCTCCCTTCCTACTGTCCATAAATCCCAGTGAGAATGGTTCAGTTTTCTTTTGAATGGGATGAGGCAGCTTGTTTCACACCAAGAACTCGAAGGTCTAGGAAACACAACAATCCTCTGAAGGATTAAAACACAAATTATTTCACAATAGACTTCAAACACATCACAGTTTGAAACAGGACTAAAATCTTTTGATTTCTGGGTGTATTACATCACCAGGTGTTCATGGTGCTAGCACATATTCCAGCCAGGATACCCCCAGAGCACCACTTGCTTACATAAGACACCTTTTTGTGAGGCGTTAAAAGCAACAACGAAATGGAAGATTGCAGAGTTGAAACTCTGAATCGTTGATCGTGTGCAAGAGCAAAGGATTAAACCATTAGTTATGGCCATCTGAAATAGCTGTATTTCACCCTAAGTACCAAGTGCACCCAAAAGAGCATTTTCTGAAACATATCAAAGTGAGAAAGAATAGAGGATCTTCCTTAATGTCAGTGTTTCACTGATTTATCAAGGACCATTGAGTGGTGTGTAGACAGGTTTTAGCAAGACCTCCCCTGCCCCTTCCAACCACACTAACTAAACGACGACCAGGTTTCAATCCAACAGGTCCCCAGAACACATTAGGCTCTGAAGACCACCACCCCGAGACACAAACCAGCAGTCTAGTATTTTCCATATGACATCGCACTGAACCAGGCTGGGACAAACAGCTGACTTGGGAGTACGTTTGAGATGCCCCGCGGGTATCGGAGGAGAGCCCTCGTTACCCCAACGGGCTCTGTGTTTCCTGCACTAGGTCGGGCGTGCAACGGCAGCGACAGTCGCACGAGCGCTGCCTAGGAAAGGCTGTTTCCCTCCTCTGGTGTTCCAGTCTACAGCACTACCCTCCTGTGATGGGTGAAAAGCACGTTTTGCAGTACAACAAGCCATATCGGTCCCACGTACGAAATAATGCACTTCGTGGCATTGTACAGACTTTTAAAAGGCTCTATCCGCAACGCAGAGCGGTTTCAGGGTTGGGTAGCTCTGTGAAAGCTAATTAATAATAAGAGTATTAAATATAAGTCATAGCACCTTTGGCATTTTTGTCCAAATAGACTTCAACATAGGACGTGGGGACATAGCCCTCCTCATCTTCGTTCCTTCGGATGCGCGTCCACCCATCGCCTTTGTCTTCTTCTATTACATAGAGCATTTCTCCTTCTGCTACAGAAATTGTTCCTTCATTCTGACCTGAAAGACACAGGAACAGGGAGTCGAGGCCGTGCCGCACAATGGGAACCTCAGATGCAACAGGGAGCACTGGGGGCACACTGACGACGTGCTGATGCAAACCTCCTCGCATCGCTAGCACCGAGAACAAGAGCACGTTATTCTGGAGACAACAGGGTGTTCACAAAGAACCACTGATTGGGACCTTGACATCAGAGTCTGGGTTTTCGTGCAGAGCCCCCGGGACAAATCACTGTCTTAGTGCCTCTCCACGGAACAGAACCATGCCAGAGCCTCACTCGCCCCTTCTTTGTTTCTGCACTGCAGGGGTTAAATGAAGGTTTCCCCACTTGCCCTTGGCATACAAACAAAACAGTAAGTGAACTGAGAGAAAGTCTGCGTGATACCTTCAAATGTATAGAGTGCTTTACACGTTCCTATGGTGGGTAGTGGTTCTTCATCGTCAAATTCATCGTCAAAATCCGTTGCAGGTACTTTCATCTCAGTCTCCTGGCTCTGCTCTTCTGTGTAACTGCCATCTGGGCTGCTCAAGAGAGGAAAATACACAGCAACTATAGCAACCAGTCTCTGGAGCACAGAGAATTACTTGGTGACCGGACACTTCAGGCAAGGTGAGTAACTGGATCTGGAGCCGCTCGGCAATTCCAAAGCACGCTCGGAACAGGCTGTTACCACTACCAGCTGTTACAAGGTGATGGGTGAGACCAGCCATTTTTCCTACCAAAAGCTGTTAAAAACCACACCTCCCTCCCTCACCTTGACAGCAACGAGCGTGGGGCTATTGCATGTGTCATCATATTGAGAAGAGCAGCTCTTAAAGTCAGGATCTCGTGCGTGCACGTGCACGTATCTCGCCTATCAAACCACCGTACAAAACCCTTCCCAGAGCTCCTGCACTTCATCTGCTTATAGAGTAAGTTCCTGAACCCTGCAGAGCTGCAGCGTTCCCGATGAAGGAGCTGAGGACAGGCCAGGTTCCAGGCTGAGCAGGGCAGCTCCGTACAGATACTGTACCTCTCGCGGTCCTGCGCACAGCTGTTCACCCCAGATGTGTTCTGGGCTTCGTAGAGCCCGCTCTGCCGCCGCGCCTGCTCCGTCCGCGTGGGCAACCTGCCCTCCACCTCGGCCAGCCAGCCCTGCAAGGGAAAAGCGGAGTCACGCACCCCTCACGCTTCGACTTGCAGGGGGATGGGTGCTGCTTTCACTTGGCTGCGTCGTGTTTGACATTCAGGTGATGGACTAAAAGCGGTTTGCAAGCGTACTGACGTTCTCCTTCGGGTCGCAGTCGTCAGATTCTGTGCTTTAAATTGTTTGGGTGAAAGTTGTCTTTGGGTTAAAGCTGTCAGATTCTGTACTTGAAACGTATATTACAGCTATTGGTCTTGGCAAAACACACACTTACTGGAAACCGGATTCTTTTTTGACATTGGGTGTAGAAAAAAACTGCAGTGCAAGAGAAGCTGTTAACAACAGCTGCCGGGAGATGCTGCTGCTCGAGCCACAATCAAGTGAAAAGATGCATAGCAGCTTACAGGGGTCTCAAAACCACCTGAAACACAGCAATCTTGTGACTGCTGAGGGTAACAGGAACCAAAGCTGAGAAGACCCAGTGGTTTTCAAATGGACAATAAAGCCAACTACTGTGAGAATCATCTAAAATTAACTGGTTGTATCTACTTATGTACACGTAACTTACAGAGCGATGTTTTCTCAGCCCTATAATCCTTCTTGTGTAATTATAACAGCTTCCTACATCCTTATGCTCTTGAGATTTTGTATCTCTAAGAAGCTTCCTGTTAATGGCAGACCAGTCCTTAAAACCCTATTTCTTCTGTCTTGCTGCTAGACTATAAATCGTGCTTTACATTTATGTCCCTTTGATTTTCCACAGACATTTGTAGCATGATGCTTCTAATTAATTAATTAAGCATCCAAACCCCTCTGGGCAGTCCAGAGAGCACTACATTTTCTCTTATCCTCCACTTGGCACAGTTTGTTTTCTGTGGCAAATTAAAGAGCAGGATTGCTGGCTGACAGTCGCGAGAGATGGGGCACATTTACGTTACACAAATAGGCTCAAAGATCTCAATTAATGCCAGTGCTTAAGGAGCACTTACCCACAGAGAGTAAGAAAATGCATCAAGACATCTGGAAAAGCAGCGAAGCATCTGCTTAGAACTGAGGATACACTGAGCTGCTTTCTATGGAAACATCTCTTCCCATACCTCAAACTTCTGAGCTTCTAGTCGTAACTTCTCAATGTTCTGCCCCAGTTCTGCTAATCTCTGGTCCACGCTGGCTGCATCTCCCATCTGGGGATTCTTGATATACACATCTTTCATTTTCGTTAAGGCATCTCTGAGAGACAGAAGAAAAATAAAATGTGTTAGTGCAACTGGAAGCAAATGCCTTTAACTAAAGGAGAGCAAATGAAAGGACAATAAACAGCCTCTTTAGTCCGTGGTTCAAGCCTAAGCTGTTACAAAGGTAACTGAGAATATCCAGACATGGGCTTTTGCCCTGGACAGAACCAGGCATTAAAAAAGTAACAGTAAAATCACTTGCCAGGAGAGAATTTACACTGTCATGAGATGGGAAAAAAAAAAGTGACATCTTTACCTACAATGTGATGTGACAGAGAAACTGTACACAAGTCACACTTGTCAAGCCCCGACATTAAGAGCAGCTCCTCATTCTACAGGCAGCCCAGGGCTCTTCACATGAGCAGTGCTGGCAGGAGGAGCCTCACCAGAGGATCGTGAGGCTCCACAGATGTGCTGTGTCTGGACACACACAACATGTTGAGACCAAATGATTCAAGCTCCATGGGCCACACCTGAATCCTAGCAGAAAAATGACTGAATCCTTGGACAGTGGCAAGGCAAAAGGAGAAGTTTGGTATTGAATTTGCCTGACATGTTCTTTTACTTAGTATTTAAATATTAACTTGCTAACTCTGGGGAAAAAAACTAGTAGAAAAGATAATCTCTCAACCATTGCAAAAAATCAGTTTCAACTTTCTAGATGAATATCATCCCAGTTTTGGGACCACAGGCAAACAGTTGCATCATTATTATCCATTGCGGGCTGAAATCCAGTTGAGAAACTGGGATAAAGAGCTGGATCTGGACACATTAATAATAAAATTTGAGTGCTAACCAGAAATTCTCACCCTGCCTGTTGCAGTTTGTCTTTTGCAACCCAAATAATCTGTAAGAGCTTTGTTTTAAGCAGTGTGAAATAAATATGTCAGTGACAGATGGACCTTAGGTCACATAATGTGACCCTCCATCCTGCTGAGCATTTTTCCTAGGCTCTTCTGGGGGCTGTGTTTCCTATCAAGCCACATGCCAAGCACCCAAGGTTTCAGAGATGGTAATTTTAAGGCTTGCTGTGATCAATGTGGTACTGCAAGGCCCAGACTAACATTGCACATGTCTTCACGAGCTCCTCAGAACGCCCGCGGAGCTCTCACGGACAGCAACGTGCTGCCTTTGACCCGAGTCAAGCTGAGGCTGAACTCAGAGGGGAAAGAAAACAACCTTATCTGCATGATGATGAACATTTCAGAGCTTAGAGAAGGGTGGACTTAAGAGCTGATTTCCTGTATTACTGGCACAGCTATTCAGCTTTTCTCTAGGCATTAGCTGGGGGGAGAAAGGTTAATGCGAGTCCCACAGCTCAAGTTAACACTCTTTATAGTTTAGAGTTTCCCACCAAACTCTTGACAATTGCAATCCTGTGCCTGCCTCTGCTTTGCATGTATAGAAAATGGGGAAAAAAAAAGTGTGGGTGGCAAGGAAGCAGGACTGTTCTGTGGCTAAAGCCCTAAGGGACAATATCACAAACTTATGAGTCATGATTATTAGTTTTTTTTTTAACTCTTAACTGCTTGTGCTGCTTCCTCAATCCCATACTATCTTCATTTAACTAACTTAATTCCACCCTGATTTCATTATCTGATTTTAACATTGGGTTACCTCAGAATCAGTACAGAGCAGAATGTAAAATCTGTACAGAGACAAATGTAAATTACCACAGAGGAAAACATAACAAGGCAGTGAGAAATCATACAACCATGTGCTGTTGTCCTTTTCTAATCATGATACAAAACAAAGAAACGAGTTTGGGTTATTAGACAAAACAAACAGGTTCTTCAAAGCAAGCCAGCAGCAAACGTAGGCACATCTGTACGAACACAAAGCTGTGTTTAGGGACAGACTAGTACTTGAGATGCTCAGCCCTGAAATCATTCAGGGCAGAGAAGTTCTGCCTCTTGCAAGTATAACATGCTGAATCTTTAATGCAACTGCAGACCATGAACAAGCACAAAGCAACTGCCAGAATCAATAAAAAGCATGTAACTAAAAGAGATTTATTCTCAACCAGAATGATAAATCCAGCCTTGTAGAAAAGGCATCCACCAATGCAGAGGAGTCTTTACATTTCTCCTTCCAGAAAACATGAGCTACAGATCAGACAGTCTTAAGACACATGTCAATCAGCACTCTGACAATGACAACCTTATCATGCTCATAACAGCCTCTCCTGTTGGGATCTGCCCATGCCCATCACACAGTAACAGACACTCCGCTCAGCCTGCATTGACACCTTGTTCTTTCCTAGAAAGCACCCTCAGGAACAGCTCACATCAACAAACAAACTTAGTGTACCTTACAGCAACCTTTTCCTGGCTCACAATTAAACCACTGCTCTCCTGCGAAAGCCCAAGAAAGCAGTTCCAGAAAGAAGGAAAAAACCTAGTCCCAAATTGCAACACTTAAATCATTCCCACCCTTCCATCAAGATCTACTCTTCTGACTGTTCCAAAGGCAGGACAGGTCTTACACTGGGGTGGGAAAATGGAATAAAGAGAAAGCCAGCTTTTGCCCCAGCTCTGACCTATACCAGCCAAAGTTAAAGAACTGGTTTCAGAGCCTGGGTCGTGGAGAGTTTTTGCATCTCTCAGATGCTTTTAGCCATATATAAACTCTGGTTCTTCTTTTCTTGGAACAGCACATTAAACAAGCATAAAACCTTGTTCTTATTTGTCCTTTCTTATATTTTAGTTGTTTCTGTTGCATATGAGACCATTGATTTCATTTTTCATTTGAGAGGTTTGACATACCTTTGATCTATCTCCTTCTGAATGTCTTTGTTTAGTTCATCAACTTTTTGCTGAAGTTTCTTTCTTCGTTGCTCAGGTGGGAGATTGCTGAAGTCTTCTGGCCCTGCTCCCTGCACAGAGTAGAATGAAGCGGGGGGAAGAAAAGTAAGGGGGGGTAAAAAACCAAAAGTTAAATCAGAGCCTGAAAGAATCCTTCAGGATTGCCTTTTGAAAACAGTTCACAAACAAATGTGCAAAATCACAATGGTCTGAAGCATTGTTATCATTTGTACTGAGAACTGTCAGCCCCTGAATGGTCAGGAATCTGGATCCATAGAAATAATCCCAGGACCACATCCTGCTTCTTTACCAAAAGCCTAATGGGAGATCTCCAAACAAGAATGTCCGAATTCAATGGCACTGCTGATAAACTATTTTTATCCACAGTTATCATCAGATTTTATTTAACAGAGGTCCATTCTCCTGGGAAGCTGATCTTTCCTGCCTTCCTCTACTCCGCTACAGACAGCGTCCCCAGAAACTCAGTTATCAGCTTCTGTTCCTGTCTCACAGTCACACGTCTCCTGTACTCCACTGCTTGCTGGCTTGCTCTGCACAGTCTGAGTATTGGCCCAAGCCAGTTATGTCAGGGCTCTCCTGAATTCACTAATAACAGAAGTGCTTCCTCTGGGATCCTGAAATTCAGAAACATGCTGCATGCTTTCCAGGATCCACATTTCACATCAAAGTCTCTCAATTTTTCCTCTCTCACGTGTACTAGCATAAAAATCAGGAGTTACACACCAAAGACACTGAATCAATCAATATGAAATCATAACCAAAGAAAACATTTGAACACCACAGTGGTTACCTTTGTGTGATTCTGCTTGAAAGCCCCTTTTCTGCCTTCAAACCGCTATGCCTCTTCTCAACTGCCTCAATTTGATACAGCAGACAGATGACAAAATATATCCATACTATTTTCTTCAAGTACCACCTACTTCTGTCTTGCAAGAAGGCAAAGGGGACAGTTTGGGTGGGCTACACTGAACACATATCAATACTAACTAGTTGGACCATAAAGGTTCTTGAATGCAATCTTGAATTTGTACGTGTTTTTCTTGGTTTGGCTTCTGCTCATTCCACGTCCCTCTCTAAAGGGGAATATCAGAGTCTGGGAGAAAAAAAGGTAAAAACACAAAGCTGAGTAACCAAATTCAATGGCCCATCAGCTTACTGACAGCTTGAGAGCAGAGCTGTGACATTAGTCTTACTAAAATGCCAAATCTCTCTACAATTCAGTGGACACACTGTGACAAAAGCTGCCCAGTAGAGCCTTGCAGCTCAGCACAGTGTGATCCGACACAGCGCGTCCTCCTCCTGCAACTGCAGAACAAGCTGTTGAGAAAGAAAGCGTGTGGGTGTCTGAGGGACAGAGGACAACTCCGGAGAGGTCACCTTCACCTCTGGTCTAGCCATTGCAAAATATCAGAGCAGGCAAGCCCAGTGAAATTGCTGCCACACTGATTTTCATACTGGTGGCACATGCGTCTAGGTACACCTTGGTCATCCCTGTAATAACAAACTTGGACTTCCATTTCATGGTACAACAAAAAAGCAAATTTAAGACAAACTAAGGAAGCAACTAAGCAAGTTACATAGATTTGGAAACTTTAACCACATGCAGTCCTAGCAGGGCTTTCATTACTTGTGTGTGGTACAGGAGAGATCTATTTTAACTCATTAAGGATAATATTCTGCTTGACAGTAATTCCCACATCACCTTAGAGATGAGAGCAATTCAATGGATTGTATGGATCATCTAAACACTAAATCTAAATGTATCTTTTTAAGGCAAAGCATCTGGAGGTAGCTATGTAAACAAACAAGCAGTTACAAGAAAGAGACCATAACATGTTCTTCTCAGTTCTAAGCAGATGAGACAGAGATGCTTGAAAATATCCCTGGTTATAGATTAGGAGAATGCAATAGCTGTAGTCAGAGAAATTTGGAAAAGCATCATCTTTTTAATTCTTCAACTTCATTCAAATCCTCTAGGTTAGAGTAAATTCAGATCTTTGTTCACAATGCTTCAGACCAAAGCATTTGTGTTTGCATAGAGATTTATGGCTGAGGCTCAGTGGTAATCGCACTCAGACCATTCCATGCTCCCTGATTTCCCATCCTAACAGCAGCTACAGATCCTCCTCCAAAAGGAAGAGTCAAGGATCAATTTTTGCACATGCTGGGCACATTTCAGGCTCTGAAGCAAACCCCTGGGCTATCTCAGGTAGTGACCACTGCCTACGATTTTAGAAATCCTTCAACAGTGAGGTGGGGAAAATCTGTGATTTTTGATTGTGCTATCATAGGACCATCAGAGCTAGTGCTCACTAGACTTCACTGCATAAAGATACTAGGATTTAGGATGCAAATTGTCCCAAGATGAAGGACTGTTACAAAAGAAGCCCTATTAGGACCAATTCCTAGGCTGAAGCTGCATATGGGGAGAGCACGAGGTTTATCAGCCCCAGTTTTGGCTCTTGTACACCTAGGATCCGAGAGGAAATTCAAACCAAGGCAGTTTCCCATGCCTGAGGTGCACATGGGTCTCAGCAATCTCTGCACACCTTCCTGATTTCTGCAATTCTTGGGAAAAGGCCAGGTCAGTCATAATTTTGGGGAAGGTTTATTCCTACATACAAAGGCTTAGCTCAGCTAAGCAGCACACTAGCACCGTGACCAGGAAAACCACAAATGAGAATCCCTGGTATAAATGTGTTGGACTACCAGGAGTAGCTTGGCCACGGCCAAAACAACAAGGTTTGCAAGTAAGCCAGACACTTGCATCGTTCTTCAGAGCCACTGGGGGTCTTCAGGGAGAAGCAACTTTGCTAATGGAGCCCAGGCAAGTCACTGTGTTGATAAAGCAGCAGCAGGACCTGACCCTCCAGAGCTGCAGCAGTTAGTTTTCATGGCCTTTCCTCCAAAGAAGCTGCTATGAACAGAACAGTTCCACAACGACTTATCCCAGAACAACCTACATGTAGGGGAAAGAGCACCTAAAGGCACTCACTGGTGAGGAATAAGAAAGCTTTCAAGCTAATGAAGCCGAGACACTACTGCCAATCCTCTCCCAAACTGCCCTCAGTCATTTGTGGCTCTTTCATGCTGGCACAAAGTGGGTCAGAGCAAACCAGCTGCATTCTGCTTGTGACTGGACCCTTGAAGGGCAAAGGAATGGAGGCGAGCTGTCAGGAGCATACCAAGGTGTGGAGTATCTCAGGCAATTCGGTACCTTTGTGTAGGAAGTTCGGCACAATTGGCTTCCCCAAGCGTGTTTGCCCCCTCCCTTTCCAACTCAGCCGTGTATCATCTTACCGTAGTCCAAGAAACTTCCCCAGCTGCATCCAAGAGAGAATTTAGGATTCATAGATATACATCTCTCTCCATTTGCAAATTCAAATCAGACCGAGTTAACCTTGTTGGTTAAGGTTTATAGAACTTTAATATCATTATTAGTTATTCTGAAGGACTACATAGGGCTGTAAAATGTAGGTGACAATGATGAGTATTTCCAGCAATACCTGGACGTGGAAAGCAAACTTTGCAGCTATGTTACATAAAAAGGCATGCGTTTCCCTCTGGAAAAGGTCCAGCAAGCACAGAGACCTTTTCATTTCCCCCCCCATTAAATGTTTTTATGTATGCTTATAAAGCAGCAGAATTACTTGATACTGTTTTTCTACATTTTCATAGCCCTAGATTATAAAATTGAAAACTAAACTATATATTAGAGTTAATTTTTTAGCAGCTCATTAGAAAGAGTGAATTCCGATCACCTCTATTAGACTCCAGACCTGTGTATTCAGAGTTATCTGATAAATATCAAAAAAAGCAAACACAAAGAAGAAACAAATTTAACAGTTAATTTCAGTGTCATGTCATATGCAGCACAGTGCACATTAAAACACACACAGAAAATCGTGATTAAAACACAGGACAGGCATGCTGTAAATGTGCTTACCAGCTTGAGAGAAAGCTTCATGTAAAAATTGGAGAGATACGGGGGGGGAGGGAAGGGGGGGGAGGAGAGAAAGAGAAAAAAACAACAGTGCATCAGTAGAAGAGGAACTTTTTTCAGCCCGATGTCAACAATAAAACGACACACAATCCCTGTGCTGTTGGAAGGCAAAAATGGGTAACACTAACAGATCTGTGCAAAAGTTCACAAGACGGGCCAGTGTTATCGGTCAGCTGCCGTTTCCTCACCACAAACAGAAAAGTTTTGTAGCTCGAGCACCGCAGGTGAAAACCTGGCCTCGAGTTCCCCGATTTGCAGCGGCTACAACAACGACGGTGACTTTGGTCGTTACAGCAGCATCTCCAAAGTGGGAGGGGGGGAACCCCTCAGAACTTGCAAATGTATGAAAGTCACTTTAGAGCAAAAATGTGCTGAAATGCAGCCACGGGCATCAGCTGCTTCAGGGGTAGGAGAAGGGGGGGTAACATCCAGCCAAAACACTGAGTGAAGAGGTGAGGCACAACACTCAGCCTCCAGCAGCCAAAGGCACAAGGGGATCTCCAGTGCTTTCCTAGCTCTCACATCTATGTCCAAAAGACAACATCCCTGCATTACCCCCCTTGACTGCACACAGTGCTGTCCGGGCAGTCACGTAAAGTCATTTCGTGTTCTTGAAGAATTCAAGAACAAATACTCAGTCTCAAACATACTTTGGCCATAAAGTCAGACAAGGGCAGGACCAAGAAGAAGGAAATAAATAAATCCCATCTCTTCGACCAAACTGATTCTATGACAGCACAGTAAGACATTAGTCAAGCTCCTTAAGTGATATACATGATCTAATTCTTCAAAGGTTACCACATTTCCTGGTACACAGCCAAAACATTGTCTTTTCGTTACTCTGGGAAAGGAAGACTAAAAAGAAATGCCTGCTTAAAGAGCCTGCCCACAGCCTGCTTTGCCTCTGCCCTCCATCACTGGCACATCCAGCTCTCTGCAGCACGGGAGGGTCTCAGGACCTGCCAGAGGAACACGTGTGCCCAGGCAGCCGACTACCAAAATGACCAAAGCCTCTTTCAGTTTTGCCAGATGTTGTGAGAGCTGCAACTGCGAAGGTTTCTGGGAGACAGGGAGACTTGACAGTGCTGCGGTGCTTTTCTGCTCTGTGCCTCGAAGCACAAGTTAGCTGCTGCTCCAGAGATCAAACCAGGTATTAAAGGGAGGGTCAGAACTGCAGCCAGCCTCCTCCAGCAGCCTGCTCTGTACCTGTCACATCAGCTCTCTGGGGACAGCTGGGAAATGCTCAAGCTATGCAATGAACTTGTAGGTGCACTGATGCACATCTTTGGTGTCAGACAGATGAAACATGGCAGCTGGAAAACGCCTCTGACTCCAGGCAATGCTACATACTGTGAGATTTGGAACCTCTCTCTCTCTCCCCTCAAAAGTTCTCTATTACTTTACTACCAAGAGCTCCTTGCTTGTGCTTTCACACCAGATCCTCAATTTTTAGCAAAAACGCTGTTCTTTAGGATTGGATTTCAAATCAAGGTGACTCCACCTCCGGGATGTTTCCAGGAGCAGGATTTAAGAAAAAACACATTTTTTCAAAAAATAACAATTTCCAGTAGTAACCAGAATTTGTACAGCAATGCATGGCAGCCGTTCAAGGAGAGCGTATACGGCCTTGAAACAAAGGGTGAAATGCTCCTTCTGAACTGCTGCATTCAGTGACAACACGCAGCTAAACTTCCCTCTGAAGTTCAGTCCATTAGGAAGTAAACACAAGATAATAATCTCAGTGCAAGGAAGAAATTCACTCTCTCGGCTAAGAGGCCGTTAAAAAAAAAAAAAAAGCAAACAAACCCAATCCACTGGAGAGAGTAATCATACAGGAAAGAGAAACGAATGAGCTAAAACAGGCTGAAGAAACTCAGTGTAGGCAGCTTTAGTTTGCATAATGGCTTCAGCACTCCTGTGAACTTTCGCATAGACACGATCAGCACAAATCGAGACCCTTGTACGGAAATACACACAAGACTCATGGTGCGGAATAAATATTTACCTACGAAGCACTCTATAAAAGGCACAAATGTATATGCTACATGCGCTAGTTTCTAAACACTGCTCACTCTAAAGGCACTACACTACTGCGAAGAATCATCTGCATCAAGACTATTCTTTTGCTGTAAATTCAGCAAGTTTGAAAAGGATTATAGGCACTGTATGCCGAATTCTTATGCTGTTAAGTATGACAAAAATAGAGAACTTATTAATAGCATTTCCAAATAATACATCAGAGATTGTTATAACCAGTACAAATAACAAAGCAGATCATAGACTGGAAACAATGAAATGCTGAAATAAGTCATATTCACAGTTTTCCATTTCTGAAACGTATTCATAGTTTTACAAGGCGGCAATTCTGTTTCTATAAACAAAAATAAGCAGACTGGAAATAAATCTGCATTAAACACTAAGTAACTACTTTTGTCTATTCTGCTGCGTTTTCACAGCTAGAAATTTGCTCACAGCTCCTGGGAGAACAGGGGCATTTTCTTCCCCCCCCCAAATGACCAAATAAATGACATTTCTTCAAAATGAGCAAATCTGTTTCAAGCTGTCAATTTAAAGTAAGTCTAGCGGGGAAGAAATGAAGAGCCTAAGAGCCACAAGCTTCAATAACACATGAGAGAGCATGGAAGCCAGCAGGTCCATGTGTTATTGGACAGTCACGGCCACTAACCTCACTTACAGAAACCACGGTTGAAATCAATCACTGGGCTTCCATACAACCGAGAGGTCATTGTCTTTCTTAAGGTCCTGTAACAGTCTCCACATACTCTGCTTTATCTGGGTATCAGGTTTAGAGATCACATGTCTCGAGTCCGTGAACTATTCTCGTTACAGAGAGTTCAAGGAAGCATCTGTAAGCTCCAGGAGCGAGGCACAGAACGCGTCCCTGCGCCGCGGTAAATGGGGGGCTGGCTCACGATGCTCAGGGCAGCGTTCAGAAATCAATTGAGAATCAATGCACGGAACCCATCTGGAGCGCTCCACTCTGAATTTCAGAGGTTTTAATCGTGCCAATTTCAGCATTTCCAGGACTAGCAGACATATCTTTCCTGCAGATAACCCAGCAAGCTGCAACTTGCCTCCCACCAGATTTCCTTTTTTGTCTTGGACAAAGCACATTGCCACGGCACACGCTGACAGCGTTGTAAGTGGGGTTAGCGACTGTGTAGCAACTGTATGGGCTGATCACACCATACGTAGACTTACAACATATTCCCTAGCCTCAACGGCACACGTGGGTGTCCCTAAAGTCCTCTTCATGAGTTCTTTGTGAATATACAAAGACTGTGTCTGCTGGTGAGTCAGCAAGAGAAAACAAATCCGTTACAGTGGAGACGAGCACGGCACCTCTGTGTTTACTGCTTCTACAGCAAAAGACAGCTTGGCGTTTAACTAGCCTTTGAGTGCAAAGTGGAAGCTTCCTAGAAACTAGGCAAATATGAAGAGTTTAGTATTCTCACACAAAAAAAAAGTAAATCAGAAAATGCCATGTTTTTAAATGCAGCTTCAACCCGCGCGGTTCGAGAACGTCTTTCTCTCCGCGCTGGAATGAACCGTGGCTGTAACGACCCCACCCGCCAAAACCCCCTGGTCTTGGCATAGGTTTCCACACTTCCATTACAATAACAAGTATTCCCAGGGGCAAGGAGCAGAGCAGGTAGGAGGGGGAGGGTGCGTGGTTTGTTCTGTTTGCTGGTTCTGCACGCTCACAGAACGACACAGTACCGACCGCTCGGGGTGTCAAGGGAGGAGACTACAGGGGATGTCACAGAGGCAAGACAGGATGGTGAGGGAAAACATCAACTGGTGCAATGGAAAGAAAAATCACATTGTAATGAAGTCAACAACTTCCACTAAAAGGAAACCACAAAAGTCCCTCCGTGCACCATCTGGAACTGTCTGGAGGGTGGAACTCGGGTAACGACAGTAGTATGTGTGTCCCAGCTCCCAGACCTGTCCTCTCTGCTTCATCACCACCCAGTCTCCAAGGTAAGAGAGAAAACACAAGTTCACGTAATGCCACGCAGGGCAATTCAAAGGTGTAAGTTCTACCCCTGGATTCTGTTAGTTCAGAAGTATTGCTCTTTAAATAAAGGTGCTGATGTTAACTGCTGCTATAGCAATAAAACAAAGGAACACAAAATTAGTATCAACTAGCAGAATACCAAGTTTTCTTTGTCCTCAAAATGGAATTAGAAAAAAGCAGAGCAAGCATAAATGAAATTATGACTTATGTAAGCGGTTCCTCTTCTTTGTTGTTTTTGGGGTTTTTTTTTTACACTCTTCTGGCTTTAACTTCCCTAAAGACACAGAGCTGATTTCCAGTATTAAACTCCATATATGCTGCCTTTTTTCATGAGTTAATAGAAGCAGCACTCCAAAACTGCCTCAGATACTCCCCTCTCATCTAGTTCTGATCTGTGATAAGTGCTCTAACAGTATTCTCTGTAATGGACATTTCTGCTGTTGGGGTTAAAGGAAAAAAACTTTGAGGAAAATACAAAAATGTGATTAGAAAACCATAGACACTGACAAAAGTCAACACCTTGGTTTTTTTTCTTCTTTAAACAGACTAGGATTTCATATTGGCAGTGACCACTGATACTGGTATTGGCACCTCTACATTAACCTTGCATCTGTTCTAAATTGTTCAGGCATCTGCTTCCTTCCATGAAAACAAGATTAATTGTATTTTCGGTTTGGAAGGAAAATTAAAACCAGACTGCTCGAAGGACATATCATTACTAATTATATAACTCATTTTAACAATCACCAGTCATTTTTCTGCTTCAGGTTTGTAATTTCTCTTTCCAAATGCAACTTAAGATGCTAATCCAAAACTTTATAAGGAAATTACTAAAACATACTGCCTCTCCAGACACGTTCTGATATCAAAGATTTCACAGAGGAATTGTACAGGAATTCGTTCACTTGCTTATGTTTCAAGGATCAATTACAATTTGCAGTTCTGCTGGTGGTATTCACCCTGTTAAGGTCTTAATGGGAACAAGTCTGGTAGATATTAAGTAGTTCCTTTTCAGGCACTTCTTCCTTAACCCAGTGGGAAAAAAATAAATAAATAAAAAATGGTGCATGATCCAGTTTCCTCTAAAATAAACAAATTGTTATGTTGGCTTTTGTGGGAGTTAACAGCTCCTTGTTTATCAACAAAGCCAGGAAGGACCCTGCCTGACAATCTGGCCGAATACTCTACAATAATGCTCCCAATCCCCAGTGGTCACCTTAACTGCAAGGTGTCTGGCTGGAGTGGAAGTTTGCCTCTGAACAAAACCAGCAGTGCAGGGACAATACTGAGAGCAAGTGAAGCGACTCAGTGTCCAAAGCCAAACGCCCGTTACACGCTGCTGGCTCCCTGCACCTCCTTTCCAAAAGCTGCCTCACCAGTCTAATTCTGTTCAGACCCAATGTTCCTCTGTGTAGAGGAGAGTTTCCCATCTATATCCTCCTCATTTCTTTGGTAACATCGCAATCCAGTGTTCGTAACATTACTGCTGATGCTCCTGAGCACAATTCCCATGCTTCTGGATTTAGCAGAATCGAGAAGTGGAAATCTTATAAAACTTAATGTGTTAAGAGAGGAATTAACACTATCAGCTGGCTGTACTGAATATGAAAGGGGTCATATCAACCACATCAGCTGAAACAAATGCCAACCACTCAATTTTTCAGCTGACAAATTAACAGGATTTAGGGGTGGTTTGAGATTGATTTTTTCCCGGTTCGAATGATTTCATATTTGAAGGCCATATGGCCATTTCATGATCTTTTAGTCTGACTATTTGTACAACACAAATCACCAAGGACCTCTGAAATGTGAACTTGACAAGTTTTCCAATCAGAGCAAGCAAGCTGCCAGAGATTTGTGGTCTCTCCTGCTCCTTATTTCTAGATGAACCAAGGGGCCTGAATTTGTCCCTCTGGAAAAAGAGGTAACATGAACACTGGCCTCCAACTCTGCCGATGAGTCAGGCAAGAAAAGTATTGACATACAAACATCCTGGTAGCTAACAGGGGAAGGAAATGAAATAAATAGAGAACATAGTGAAAGGTTTAAATGAAGATTTAGCAATAGCCTCTCCACGGACATTTTTAATGAATGTGTCAGCAGAAATCTGAGGGATTTGAGAGAAGACTCTAGGAAATTGTTCTCATTATTTCACCTTTCACACAAACCACTTAAAACCAACAAGGTATGCAGGATTCCTAAGACTTGCTTGGACTTCTCATAGTCAATACATAAAATAATGGCCTTTCTTCAAGAAATACTAAGAGTCATTAGTCATAATGGCTTATACGGCCAAATACTCACTAAATAAGAAACTGTACATTTGAAATACAAACTTGTGAAGTGCCCAGGGAACTACAAACTTGTATTTTTAAATCAAATCAGAAATACTCAGCGCTATTTACAATATTCTGCTCCACGAATGGCACTATTGGAGCCCTAGGTCTCAACAGAAACCCTCCCCTTCAGCACTGCCTTACTCTCCCCGGTGTCTCAGGGCCACCCCCTATGAGGACAGCTGCCAGATGCCCACCCGCCATAGCGGTGTCACCAAGGCAGCCGCCCCCCCCCCCCCCCCCCCCGCGCGACCAACACCACCCTCTCCTCCAGAGCCCCCACCGAGAAGCAGCCGCCCCCCCACACAACACAGACGAGAGAAGAGCGGGGGCACACA
>WTSP01015772.1:0-14837 GCA_025331215.1 Actenoides lindsayi | reverse complement strand
AATATAAAAATAATAATAAAGAAAAGTAATTTTTTTTAAAAAAAAGAAGAGATAAATAAAGCCCAAGAAAAGACAAGTGATGCACAATGCAATTGTTTGCCACATGCTGACTGATGTCTGAGAAGCCATGCACACACCCCCAGTCAACTCCCCATAGTTTATTTACTGAGCGTGACGATCTATGGTATGGAATATCCACCTGGCTAGTTTGGGTCATCTGTTCTGGCCATGCTGCCATCCAGTTTACTGTGCATCTGCTTGCTGGCAGAGCATGGGAAACTGACAAATCCTTGACTTAAGATAAGTGCTACTTAGCAACAACTAAAACATCAGTGTGTTATCAACATTCTTCTCACACTAAATAGGCACTGTACCAGCTACTAGGAAGAAAATTAACTCTATCCCAGCCAAAACCAGGACACTTGCATGTATTCAATTCTGGAAGTGATGAAGCAGAAAATAATTGGATTAATAATTATTAATAAAGTGAAATCATTAGTGGTGAATTATTAATATTAATTGATAAATATTAATAGTATTAATAGTGTAATTTTAGGAAGAATATAATAGAGAAACAATAAGATTCCCCAAACTTGGAATTCCATATGGTTTTCAAAGTAACAGTTGTTATAATTAACTTTATTGCCATTAAGGAAAGTTGATCTCAAGTTTAGGTTCCAATCTTTGTTACTCACATGTGGATTTTTGTAGTGATTTTAATTATTCATAATCATCAGTCATAATTCATGCAAAAAATTTTTAAGCCTGTGGTTTCTTTGGGCACTTCTTGTAATATCTTCTTTGAGAATTCATAATTTACTATCAATGGCTTAGAGCTGGCATAATTTTTATTTCTGTAGCCATGCTGTACAGTCTGATGACCTAATGTGATAGGTGAGAAGCAAGAATAAAGCTTGAGTAAAACACAACCGGTATACAAACTGTCATGCAAAACATGCAATTTTTTAATGTTAGTTGTTACATTATCCTTTTCAGGTTTATGTCAAAACATTGTTTTAGAGATAACAATAGAAAAATCAAATTATTAATGATTTTTGAAGAAAATGTGTGCTATATGAATTGATTTTTTCAGTCCTTTTGCTTGGTCTTCCTTCTCCATGTAAAGACAGCAGTGGTTTAATTGTGTTATTCATATTATCACACACTAGTATAATTTTAGCATTCAATATACTTTGCCATGCATCTCATTTCTATGACCCAAGGTCTTTAGTGCTTTAGCTAGAGTACTTTTGTCACCTGAAGTGTTGACATTTCTGCTACTAATTGATATTCATGTTTACCTCTCCTGAAGTACTTAAGAAAGGATCCGTATCATTTGTCTCTAAGTAGTGAGGAAATATTTCAGCATTAAGTCTTATTACATTTCTAGCTCCTTCCTTAGTATTTATTCTTTACCACCTGCTTGGCTTCATATTGTTTGTTCTCTTTGCCTCTTAATTTAAGCTTGCTAATCATCTGTTAATGCAGTTTCAATGAAACATCCCTTGCATGAAACCTCATCAACTACCTCATTACCAAATCTTATTGAAGTCACTCCACCTATTATCACCTGGCTGTATTTCCATTATGTTTTGTCATTGAGAATATGGGCAAGGGGAGATTAAATTACATGAACATTAATAGGAAATAGAAAAAATAATTTAATTTACCTTAACCTTGGTACAATAAATAAATGTTTCACCACTGTAAAAAATGGACTTCATCTTAAATTACACTTAACATTCAGCTCCTATAAATGCATGCAGCAACCAAATCAGGTACGTGTAATGAAGTGTTCAGGAAGACTAATCACTCAAACCAACTTCTGGCCTTAGAGGATATAAGACAAATATGCGATTTAGAAATAATAACAATTATTAACATTGTAGATCTTGGGTTAATTGTTATTTGATATTCTCATCTGACACTGTGGCAGGAAATAAGCATCCTGTAAGGAAAAGGAGCGAGTCATATGAAAGTGTCAATTTTGCAGGGTTCTGTGATTATCCCTGTATACGACTGTGTTTTTTTTCCTATAGGAATAGCTAAGTAAAGTGCTTAAAACAGCTGTGAGCCTACTCTTATTTAAAGATAAAATTTGCACTGAAGATGTTAAATAATAGTCCAATGAAGGTTACATAGGCTTTGTAACATTTTTAAGAGATAAATTTTCTCCTTCCTCAAAGTTATTAATTAGAAGAAATATGTTCATATATCATACACTAATGGGCATACTCTCCAAGAAACACAACTGGAATACTAAGCAATAAGGAAAGTGATGTGAATACAAGAACTTGGCCTTTGCAGTCTAATCCATGTCTTGCAGGAAAAACCTGCAGTTAACACAAAATTTAATCTCTAAACAACATAGTGCTTATGAAGGCTGTCAAATGATTGTCATGGGATGTGGATCCATTTGTTTGCTTCCTCTACAGAAGTTGAACAAGCTTTCCGTACCGTACCTAACTACTGTGTTTATGACAGTTCAAAAGCAGGGACAACCAAACAGAGCAGAAGGAAAGTTCAATTTCCATGGAGGTAGCAGTTTTGGCCCCTTCTTACTGATAACATCTCTATGAGTTCATGATGTCAGAATTGAAACTCACTGAATTCTTCAATGTGCCAGAACAGAATATTTCTTTAAATATCTGCAGAGATGAGTGAGTTTTCCTTAGAAAGGGATATACGCAGAGAAATTCCTTAAACCAAAAGTAGTGAAATATCTCATATTCATAAATTTCAAAGTGCTGCTTAGATTACAGGGTCAGAATTGAACTTCAAGTCATCCTGATGTGATATCACAGGTAATTCAGAGTGTAGAACTTTTTATTATTCTTGTATGAAGTCCAGCAATTTGTAAATGCAAAGCCTGTGACCTTACATGTTCAGAATTCACATAAAATATGTACTCCTCTAAATTCTGTATGAGATTGACATGTAAACTGTATTTTTCATGTGGTCTGTATTGTTGTAATGGGTATCCTTATTCAGATGATGATCTACAACATTGTCTTTCATCAAGACAAATAGTCTTGAGTGCAAGACAGAGAAAATATCTCTTCACTGTAGTTTGTTCTGATGACTAATCAGACTCATAGTTAAAATGTTTTTCCTCATTTAAATATGATTTTGTGTTCATAAATTTTTTAATGTTTTTCTCAAGTAGATGAACAGGTCCTTTAGAACATAAATATTTTCATACAATGAAGAAGACATGCCCCATTTCTTCAAGACCTTAGAGCTAAATGAATAGATCTTCTAAAATCCATCTTTACAATAAGGCATTTTTCATAGTCCTTTAATTTGTGGTTCTTCTTATTTTTCATTGCTTTCTAAATATGGTTCTTATAACTGAATTTCATTAATTCATTTATGTCCCATCAATGTTTTTTAAAATAGAAAAATAACTTTCCCTTTTTTATTATGGTTTTGTTTGTATTTTACAATACCTCATATTCTTGACTGATCTGTGTTCTTGCTGTGCCATAGTCACATTGTAGATGCTCTGTGAATCATATCTAAAGCATTTTTTTAAAATTTACTTTTACATCGGTAGTTCAGAATTTGAAATAATAACAAAATTACTGTTAACATTTAATGAAGTTTCCTTAGATATATCCACTTTATTGATTTCTACTGAACACTACTTTTTACTGTTTGCCAGTTAGTGAGTTCTTAATCCCTTTTTTAGGGGATTGTGAAAATTACATGCTAAATTTTTAACTCTGTGCAACTTTAAATCATGCCTTTGTAACATCTAAGTGGGTTACATCTGCAGTTACTTTGTCAGTCAAACTTGTAATCTCATAAAAAATGAAATCAGGTTTTTTTTATAAGATCTGTCTTCTATAACATGATATTGATTGCATTTATGTTACATTTAATTTAAATATATATTGATTGAAGCACATGCCAGCTTTCTGTTCTTTTGATCAAGACTGATAACATGGTAATCAATCTATACTTCAGCTGGGTCGTCCTACTGTCTCCATTGACACATTATTAACTCTCTTATCTTCAGAAATTACACCTCTATTCTATTATTGATTAAAAATAAATAGCAGGAAGCTGGAAAGAACCAGAGCCAAATCTCTAAGACTCTTTGGTTATCCAGACCTGCTAATTTAATAGGGTCTTTATTAAGAGAGGAAACAAATGTGAAGAGTGCTATTATGATTACTGGTTTCTTTTGCTTAACTGATGTAATATTAGCAAATTTGGTCAGGTTCTCTTCTTTCACAGAAACTGTTAGGTTTATGAGCAAAGTATGATCACAGGATATCTGTTACCTTGAGCACATGCAGGGGTTTCTAATGTTTAGAGTTTCTAGGCGTGTGTTTCCACCTGGTCTCAGCTCTCCCTCTTATGTTCCTGTGAGGGACACACTACAAATGCTTCTCTAGAGTATATGTTTTCTATTCTGTTGCGTAGAAGTGTGCTTGAAGTTCATACAGTGTTCAAAACCCTGTTATTAACATCATTAATTATTTTCTCTAGATAGTTCTTGCTCAGATGATCCTGTAACCAGTGCTTTGGATGGGCTTCCAATGTTCCGGCCAACTGTCTCCATGAAATGACAAAATTTCCTCTTCCAGGCTGGCTGTATGAGAAGTAATACCTCTTTCCAGCAGTCTGTTATCATTGAGAGAGAGGGCGAGAGAAGAAGGGAGATAGTGAGAGATTGAGCATAGTTGGTTTGGTCTGAAAGAGTTTAGGAGATCTGCTTGCTTTCTTTACAGACTCTGCCTACTCTTTGATCATATCTCCCTTGTATTAATATTCCCAATTTATTTGTATTCTTTCCCCACTTTATCACTACAACCATCACCACAGTAAAAAGCTCTGCTGGTAGTAGAGGAACAGTTATGTCCTGAAGGCAGGTAAGCATATCTGAGGGAGAAAAGCTCAAATGTCAACAGGAGCAACAAAGCTATCTGTAAGTATATGTGATACAGGCAAAAAAAAATTGGTTTATGAATAAACCACTATGCACCTGAGGATGCAACTATCTATCTTACATGAGAAATATATCTATTCATCACTTATTTTTCTCCATGTCTCTATAAAGAATGTTATCCTACCAAGGGAATGATAATGTATCACTTTTACATCTCAAGACTTTGCAGCAAATCTCCTCTTATCCAGCCCAAGCAAAAAGATGTTTAAAGTTACAAGCAAAAAACTTGAAACTGATAATTTAAGTGTAGTGACCAGGCAAAAGGTGTGCCTTAAAACAAAGGAAATGGAAGATGGCAAGTTTTGATTGCATAGTAGTAGTGTTGAACTACCTCAAACATTTTAAACCTGTCAGGAAAAAAAACAAACAACAACCTTCCAGAAATTTTCTTGTGAAGTTAATAGAAAATAAAAAAATCATTTATTGAACAAGAAATTAATTCCAGAAAATTAGTTGTTTGAAGATTCATTAAAAATAGATATGTCAGTAGTATTCTAGCTATGGTTCTACAGAGTTGCACAATACTGTGGATTTTTAGCCTTGAAAATTAGTCAGGGCTGATACTGTCATTTTTGCTTGGTGATTGTACCCATTAGAGCTCCACTTGGTGGTGCTCATCCATTTAGCATTTGCATTACAAATGATATTAGCACTAAGGAAAAAAAAATAATTCTGAAACATGAAGTCCTTCTAGGAAAATACATATTTTAGCTCTAATAGTACCTGTACTTTTTAAGTTTCACCATTGAGTCAATCCTTAATTTCTACATCATATTAAAAAATATTTACTCCATGTCTGTTTTCAAAAACCAGTTGGTGTGAAAGCTTAAGTTTACTAATTTCTTCCCCCCCAAATCATTGATTATCCTCCATATCTTACATTATTCTAGAAAGCAGTGCATGTATCATCTGTCTGAGAAAAATGCTAAAATTAAAATGTGCTTCAGGCATACTGAATAGTTTTCTATCTTAATGAAATAAGAATGTGTGAGCTACTGAAATTAATTCTTCCATCATGATTATTGTGTGGTACACATCTCTGAATACAAATAGATGTGAAATCAATAAGCTTTTACCACTTATAGTCCTTAAAATCTATAGTCAAATCTCAGAAATCAGAGTGTAATTCCATAGAATAAAACTGCTCAATAAGAAGCATGCTGAGCTGGGAACAGTATCTGAAAAGCAGAGAAAGAAAGTAAGCCCAAATGTCTGGTAATGTAAGATTAATAAAAACGAGAGTTCTTTAGAGCTGATAGGGAGTAATAACACTGGGCCACTTTCAGAGGCATTCTGATGAGTAAGGTGACTCTTGGCAATGTTTTACTTGCCTTTCAGAGTGACCTAGATTGGCTAGATTTCATCCTGCTCTCCAGATAACAAAACTGCCCTGTCACAGAAGCAACTGCTCCTGGCTCCTAGCTCCTACTAAATTCATAACTCAGAGGGAGACCCTACTTCCTACAGAATTTTGCTATGTGAAAGGAGCTCACAGCATCTGTTACATGGGAACTCAATAGGAACTGGAAGCCACCAAGCCTTGAAGATGCCCTTGGCTACAGTCCTTGTATTTTGAAACCACACCTTACAGATCCCCTGTGCTTTGAGGAAAGAAAAATGCTAATCTAAACATTGTGTGATAGTAAGAAAAAGATTATACAAATTGAATTAGAATAGATTTTAAATGGAGTCTTAGAAAGAGAAGCATTAAATGAAGAAAGAAGCATTACTTCAGATGTAAGCTAGTGTAGCTGAGTGATTCATTGCCTCAGGAGTTTATAGAAATGAGAAATGCATGTGTATTTTAAAATGGACTAAAATAGTAGCAATTGCTTTTCTGAGTAGCAATTGCTTTTGAGAATTATGCAAGCTGAGAATCCTAATAATGTCTCATATTTGAGGAGAGACAACTTATTAACTTGCAGAGACAAATAAAAAAACCCCACAATTTTATGCCATCTTTATTGGTGTGCAATTAACTGGGATGCATTTGACACCTTTCTTTAATTTATCAAGTGTTCTTATAACACAATACTCAACCTCATTTATGGAGTATTCTACCATTTCATGTAAAGCACTACAACTGCAGCTTGCTTTGCAGAGTTTGTCTTGATCACATAGCCAATATTTACTTCACTTTTAATTTGGGATCCATCCACACATAAGAACCCTAGTCTGAAGTACAGCTATTTTCTTCCTTCATGAGTTCACTGGGGAATGGACGTACCAGTTGAAATTATAGCAAGTCATCAGTGGCTAAAACTGCATATGTATATATATATATATATTTAACTTACTGCTATTCAGAAAACTGTTAAAGTGTATCATAATGAACTCTGACATTTCACTACATTTTCATGCTATGATCCATCCCTTCTTCTGTGGGGATGATTTCCTGATGCATATTTGTCTCCTGACGTTGTTTAGAAGTCGTTATTCTAGCACTAGTGTTGGAAAAGGCCCAACATTTTGAATAAACCAGTTATAAGTATAAATAATCATCAAAGATAAACTCATGAGAAATTAGTTCCTTTGACACCTTAAAGGGCCAATTGTTTGCTGACTCAAATGCATTTTTGTCATGTTAACAACATCTCTTTAAAGTTCCTTTTCACTGTTGGACTACCTATTTGATTTGAATTACAGGCTGCACATCATACTAAAGGGGCAATATTTGTTTTATTTCTTATTAATCATTACATAGTTCTTTGTCAGATATTTAAAACAATATGTATCTCCTTTAATCTGTTAATACAAGCTAAATATATTTATTTATTAACTGGTAGGCTGCGTTCAATAATGAGGTAGCTCCATCTGCTTCAGGCTTCAGTAGACTTACGGTTGTAGTCTGTGACAGATCAATTCTGTGTGCTGATTGCTTCAGAATTTTGCAGCAATGCAGTTTTGTCCTTCCATTTTCCTTAACAAGGTTGATAGAATTTGTAATTAGTGATGGACTCTGCCCCCTCTGTCTTCTTTATAATGTGCTGAGCTCATACAAAATCCAAAAAATAAAAAGAACTATGAAACTATGTTTATAAACATTCCTCCCCTACATAATGATTAGAATATTTGCTTTGATTTTATTTTTTTTACCTTTCTAATTCTGCAACGACCATGCCTCTTCTATCAATTAATGTTTTTAAAATGGATGACCTGTGAATGTGTGAGGAACACCCTTTAACCCAAAAGGAATAAAGCTGCTATAATTAGACTACCAGGGCAAAGACAGAAATTTGAATGGTACACTTTCATTTTCTAAACCACAAAGTTCAGTCAGGTTGTATCCTATAGATCCCCACTGTCTGTGAATTGACATGATACATCTCTTGTTGAAGAGACCTCTTCAAAAGTAGCATCAAATTTTTCATCGTCAGGCGCTGAAGCAACACAAATACTATTCTAGAACAAGAGGAAAATATGTTATAGAAATGAGGTCACTGAGCTGATTCCAGCATGACTTTACATCTTAGCAATGTGGCCGCAGAAGATTAAGCACCAAATCACATCGCATAATTCTTTACCAGTGTCACCTTATCATTCTATTAATTCATCATATAAGAGATAATTTTAAATGAATTTCTTTTTCAGCTTTTGTGCAATTGCCGGAGAAAAGTAAAAGATGACCTTGAAATTCATGGAAACTCATGTTTGGAGACTGAGGTGAAGTTAGAAAAAGAGCTTTCTCAGTACTTTTTGCATGCAACCTAATACACTATGATTTATAGGTTATTTTCTGAAAAAATAGTTGTCAGGGGTTTATGTTATTCTTAGGTTTTATACACATCTAATCGCTAGACAGAACATGTTTGATACTCAGTTTCAGAGGAACCATGACTTAAGCAGTTAAGGAACTCCATGGGATCTCTAAATAAATGACAGAATATTTTTTATATTTGGCTTATTTTCAGAATTCCTCCAAAACATCAGGCATTCTTCATTGTTTTTCCGGAGTGGTCAAAAGGAGGACTTTTCAGTTTGCTTAAAGTTCCTCTTCCATTAATACTGATGTTTCTTTCCCATATGAAGTTTCACAGTTTAGCTGTGTATATTTTCTTATTCCTTTAAGAGTATATGCAAAGATGCATTTGATTATATGAAATCATCCTGGATAAGAAAATATAAATTCTCTGATAGAATTAACTTCATTAAATGTCCATGGTGACAATTTTTATCACTACATGTTGTGAAACTCAGTCACAACAATTACCCCTAACCTCACTTGGATTTAAGGAAAATTTGTTACAAAAATGAAAAATTTAAGCACACAGTCTACTTGTTTTTCATGTGCTTATGCTTCCATTTCTTCTAGTAGTATTAACAGTCCTCATAATTTCTAATATGCTTCTCCGGCTAGATATCCCCAGTAGTCAGTAGAGCCCGTTGAACTGCAATAGCTTCTTCCTTGCAAAGGTAGGTCCTGTAGCCCTATTTGTATCTCCTTTTTCTTTTTCTGTCATAGGGTTCATAATCAGAATTCTATTAATTTAGTTTTCTTTAAGGCTTATCATGTGATTTTTTGACATGTTTGTCCTTGCAGTCTCAGGTGTTCTGTGGTTAAAAAAGAAGATATTTTGGTAACTCCTCATGATGGCTTTTCTACAGGCAGATTTTCAGGATGTGATATTCTCTGAGACAAAGCTCAATGCAGGTTATATTTCACCACAGCAGAGATAGTCATGAGGGAGCTTTGACCTGACTGAGGGTTTACTTTGGCTGAAGAATTAGATCTGTGGAAAGCTGAGCTCTGACTACTTATGATCTATTGGTCTGTGATTGTGTGATGAACGTGAAGCATTGTCGTCTAAGTTTTGCATGCTGGAAGAAGTAAGTCCAGAAAAATAGTAATGCCTCTTATGTTCTAACAAGTAATTCTTCCTCTTTCCTTCTGTTTCTCATAATTTTTCTCCTCTGCTTGTGAATATTTCTGTCAAGGAGCGCAAAGACCTGTGAAATACTGAGACCAGGATTCTCTGAGGACTAAATGCATTCCTCTGACTTCACAGAGACAGAAGTGGCCAGCTGGTCTTCATAACAGAAATCTCTGCTAGCATGAAAAAAAAATTACTTCTTTCAGTGCATGATGTCCTTTTGTTAAAAGGAGTATTTGTAACTTTCTTTTATTGCAATGAGTTTAATTCTCACTCATCACCAAAAGGCAACATGACAACTATAATCTTCAGTACTGAAGGTAGAAATACTTAAAATAGAAATGTCTTAGAGTAAAGCATAGAATGTAAAAATATGAACATACTAAATGCAAGTCAGACGAAGTTTAATTAAATAAGCTGTCAATTTAGTCTTTATCACATTTTTGTTTGTAAGTCTCCATATGTGAGGAACTTATCTGAAATAAGATGTTACATTGGCTTTTTTATTCAAATTAGATAAGATAACACTAAGTAGATCTGTCTGAAAACTAGGGTGCATGTTTATTAATGCTCTGTGAACATTTCTTCTATATTTTCCAGTGAATAATCAAAGCAAATGTGAATGATAGTTCTAACAACTAAAGTGAAGACCACTCTCTACTGTGGAAAAGACTGATCGAATTTGGGCTTTTCTTTGCAGATAAAATTTTAAAATTAATTTTGTCCTTAGGTACTGAACTGACAGACATGACAAAAAACCCCATCTGTCTTCTAGTCTATGGCACATGCCACTGTAGAGTAAGTGTCATATTCTCATCCTATGAATACACCTTCTATATGTTAATATGGAAGGATGCCTGTAGCTGCCAGAACAACTGAAAGACTCATTTGCCACTTTCTCTTTCTACTAAGACTAGCAGATAAGGTGATAATTAGCATAATTTTATTTTCCTTTCTGTTGGTACAGGCATTTTATGACTGTGCATTTAAATAGTCACTTATACCACATTTTAATGCTACATGTACACAAGGTGTACTTATATTGGGCCAGGTGAATCCACTGAAATGTGAACAGTGTCAATAAGAAAATAAAATAGGCATTTCCTTCTGTGGATACATGCCTATAGTTACACGTGTGCATTATATTTTCTACCTCAGACATATCATAATATAATGTTCCCTCTCTTTTTTAATACAAATATAATAAATTCTTATATAAACATATAGTATTTAAATTGAGGGAAGGGCACTGACAAAAGCAGGTAACAGTGACAATGATGCAAAGTGCATCTCTGTGAGTTGAGTACTTTGTTATTACAGGGTTGTGACAAAAATCCTCAGCCATTGTTGAAGCTGAAGACAATATAGACTCATCCTCTGAGAAGCTGTACTGGTTTTGGCTGGGATAGAGTTAATTTTCTTTGTAGTAGCTAATACAATGCTATGTTTTGTATCTCTGACCAAAACAGTGTGGGTAACACAGGGATAATTTAGCTATGGCTGAACAGTGCTTACACAGCATCGAAGTCTTTTCTGTTTCTCACACTGCACAGACAGAGAGTAGGTTGAAGGATGTGCAATAGTTCTGAGGGAACAAAGCCAGGCAGGTGAACAGAACTAACCAAAGAGATATTCCATGCCATAAGGAAGGAGGAAGGAGGGCTATTCAGCATTATGGCATTTATCTTCCCAAGACACTGTTATGTGTGACAGACCTCTGCTTTCCTGAGCATGGCTTTAAACAGCTTCTGGGAATTACTGAATGAATTCCTTGTTTTGCTTTGCTTGCATGTTCAGCTTTTGCATTGCTTATTAAATTCTTTATATTGATCCACAAGTTTTCCCACTTTACCCTTCTGGTTCTCATCCCCATCTGCTGGAGTGAATGGCATGTGTTGGAGTGGGCAAGTGGCTGTGTGAAGCAGCCATGTACCAAAGTTAAACCACAACAGACGCTTACCTGCAAAGTCTTTGTCCACCATGTTAATCCACAAAGGTGGATTTTCACGCCATATAGCTATCCATGAAGCCTGTTGGATACATTTTTTTCTTCCCATATGTTCAGATGATACTGTGATGAGAGTGATGGAAGAAAGAAGTAGAGTATAATGTGTTCTCTCTGCATAAACAAAGGATGTAATTATATCATTCTATCAAATGAGTACTTCAGCATCACATTGTTTTAAAGTGTGTTTTAAGTGCTAATATGAAACTGTTGTGAAATTTATGCAACTTCTGAACCTTGAGACTTCTTTTGCCTATGTGTTGTACCAGAAGTAAAGGGTCTCCCTCATTCAGAATGTCCTGTTTTCTTAACAAATTCTGATGTTTAAATCTCCAATTCTCTCATATTCTCTGCCTTTCTGTTTCTTAATCAGTTTTCATAATGAAAAGCCCACGTATTAAGAAAGCATGCTTAAGTTTTGCAGCCAAGTCTCCACTTAACACTACCTGGTCTTTGAATCTTATTACGTACAACTGAGAATATTGAATTCACTCTTGTCAGTAAGACTTTATTATATGACATGAGGCTGAACCAGATTATAGCTTTGACATCTGCATAATATAAATGGAGAGGAGTTGCTGTGTATAGTGGGAAACACTAGAAACAGAATGTTTTTCTTTATTTTGATCACCAAGGCTGTGCCAATTTATGCTACTTCATAGTGAAGTGATTTGTTAAAAATAATCAGAAAATATTCATAAGAATTCCAATTATACTTAGCTTGAAGGAAGAATAAGGAAGTTAAGTATCTTGCAGAGATTCCATTGGAAACTGCAGCATGTACTCCTATGGTTTGGGTTTTTTTTTTACTTTAGTCACCTGTTCATATCCTGCATATCTCATAAGGGTAAATTTCCATCCTGGCCCCTGAGTCATTCTTAGTCAACAAGTGGATTATACTTCACCAAGCAAATGATCTTCCTGCTGGACTCGCAACTGAAGAGATTTTCTGTTCTTTCATCCATCTATGAATATTTATTACTCTACTAGGTAAGTCTAATAAGAGTCTGATTTAAAACCCGTTGAACTCAAAAGAAGTCTTTCAGATTATTTTAATGGGATTTGATGCTGACCCTAAGACTTTATGTCAGTAGATGTTACTGAGAGCTGTAAGTATTCTGAAGAGATAGGGAATGAACACAAAACAGCAGAGCCTGGTTTGCATGTATAAAAAAACCTGAATGTCACAGGTTTCACTAAGAGCTTTTTATTTAGCTGCTACATCAGCCACTTGACAAATGAAGCTGACTTTAGTGTCTTACTCACAGGGTGTCAGAACTCTGCTTATTTCCGTATCTTTTATTAGCCTACATTCTGTTTGATATCCACAAGAAAAATAAGATTGTTCTGTGCTGCACACAGTAAGGAGATATTTATGACCAATTGCCTAAATTGTGGTTTGAAGACTATTCCCCAAAATAATTGAAGAAAACACCTAGAAGATAAAGATAAAAATCTAGAAAAGTATCTCTCAAAGTAAGGTATGTATGTCTTTTTTATATGAGTGTGTATATATTTATATCTTACATTTTATCTGATAAGCACCAGAAGTTTATTGTTTGTATATGAATACATATAATAATAATATCGATCTATCCATCTATGCATTTAACTTTCTGTGAGACTATGACATGTTTACATGTGAACTTAGTTTTACAATGGAAAAACAGCTGAAGAGGACCATTAACCGGGAATCGTTGACAGTTTTTGTCATTATTTCAAAGCAAAATTCTTCCTGAAATACATGATAATTTCATTCATTTATAATGGCTGTTCAGTGGTATATTATTTTAACTTTTTTTTCCAAAATCAATTGGCAATACTTAGCAATTTATTAGTACAAAGTTCCTTATGCCATGTATAATTTCTTGGTTGACCTAAATGCCACATACATAGTTTATGTTGTGAGTAGTCTCAAAATACCTGTGTGATGATTGTTGTCCAGTCCTCTGTGGTCCCTTGGATGCATCAAGTAACATAGCCTGTCACTAACTCCAGTAAAAAATGAACTCTTCAATTGTTGCTGGAAAGAGAAATTGAGATGTGCAGTTAAAGCTGAGATCCAGTCAAGAGGGCAACAGTGATTATCCTTAACAGGATGTACTTGCTGTTTCCTCCCTTCTCTCCTGACACACATGGCATGGCAATTATCTCCTGACCCTACAAATGGAAAATATAAGATTACACATGAACTGCAGGCTTATGTGTGATGAGATGGTGTGCACTGCTGAAAACATATAGAAAGGTGAGGAACTATTTTCGGTGTCTATTCATTTCTTTGATATTTGCAGCAATATAAAGAGATCAGCAAACAATGTACTAAGGACATGTTTCTACTTTTAAAATGTACTCTATTTGATCCTGCCATTGAATTTGGAATTTGGAGAGGAGATAAAGAGAGGCAATATATATATAGCTGAATTCTGTTTAACATCCAGATTCAAAAGAAGTAGTGCTCTGTCTTGGAAACCTAATGGTGTTGAATATGTCCTGGTAGAATTATCAGAACATTACCAAGCAGATGATGTCAACAAAACCAATTAAAGTGTTCTGAGAATTTAAGAATAAGAAGAATTTGTCATTTGGTAAGATCTCTGGATCACCTGACATTAGATTTCACACAATCCTTTTACCAAGACCAGTAACTTCTGTTCTTCTTGAGAAGATTTTGTCACCTCTGTAATTAGTGTTTTGACACAAATTTTGCCCTTAACCCTTAATGGAATGCATGACCTTGGATTGCATCAGTTGCATCAATTGTCCATTGAACATAATTTATTTTTCATAAGTTAAAAGAAAATAATATTCTATATAGTCTTTATGATATTCCATGAACTATGGCTCTGTATGTATGAGAAAGTACGGAATACAAGAAAAAGTAGATTTAAAAATGTTTTTAACATACGAAATTTTATTTGTGCCTTGGTACAAGATATAGAACAACAACAACAACAACTAAACATTATTAGATTGGTATTCAAGATTGTTGAATTTTGCTGTTAAT
>WTSP01015771.1:0-11400 GCA_025331215.1 Actenoides lindsayi | reverse complement strand
CCCCTGCAATGGTGCCAGGGATGGGGCAGCCACCACCTCTCTGGGCAGCCTGGGACAGGCTCTCACCACCCTCAGCAGCAACAATTTCTCCCCTGTATCTAGTCTAAATCTCTGTTTTTAGTTTAAAACCATCACCCCTTGTCCTGTCCCAACAGGCTCTGCTAGAAAGTCTGTGCCTTTTAAGTACTGAGAAAGTGCAAGAAGGTCTCCCCTGAGCCTCCTCTCCTCTGGTGTCGGCTTTGACTGCTCTAGAGCAGCTGCTACCTTGCTCTGCAGGCCGAGCCCCTCAACCACAGCAATTAATCTCAGAACAAATTATTTGAGCTCGTGAGGTGGTGTGACACAGGACACTAAATGACAACAGGCCACAGAAAAGGTCAGAAAAGCCGATGTGGGAAGCGAGGCGCATGGTGGGGGCTGTGGGAGCTGTGCTGCGTAGCTGCACGGGTAACTGAGTTTGGGGGATTTCTCAGCTCTGCTCATTGCTCTTGGGGTTTGCAATGCTACAGGTAGCAAAGAAAAAAACTAAGGGGGGGGGGGGGGAGAGGAAAGGGCTGGGCAGCACAGATGTGTGGTAAGGAAGTCATTCTAGAATGTGACAGCGTGGTTGCAGCGGTGGGGATCTGCACCACTGGTTACGCTGTGGCAGAGAAGTGAGCCTGTGCTTGTGCTTTTTGTGTAGGAAGTCCAGGCACAAATGGGGATACCCCACAGCAGTGTAAAAAAAAAAAAAAAAAAAAAAAAGATAAAAGTACATCTAGAGCAGTATGATTAATGCCACTTAATGCATGGGCTGTATCTCTGACCATACACCGGCCTTTGCCAACAGTGTCACGCAGACCAAGTGCAGAAGCATCTAAAATAACAGGGCCTGGGGTGATTTTAGTTCATGTCACAGCAATGAACTTAATATTTCTCAAACCAGAACTCTCAAAGAGCAAACACTAAGCACATGCAAAGCCTTGAATTAACAGCTTCATAGAAGCATGGACTGGTTTGGGTGGGAAGGGACCTTTCAAGCTCATCTCATCCCACCCCCCTGCAGGGAGCAGGGCCATCTGCACCTAGAGCAGGGTGCTCAGAGCCCCGGCCAACCTCCCCTGGAACCAGCAGCTCTCCCACAGCACGGCTGGAGCCTGCAGAGCTCTGGCCCCAGTGAGCAGCATCCCCACATCTCACGCTACACAAAACATTCCTGGGCAAATGCTACAGAAAGTTTGCTCCAGGTGGATTTGAAGCATAACCGTTTAAAGGGCAGAAGGTTTGCACGCAGGCAGGTTGGAGGTGGCTGTGTCTTTTGCCCAGTCTCCCGTATCCTCTGAGCATCACTTCGCCTATCCAGCAAATATAAACTGTTATTCTTCACTTGTATCAAATGCTATGGCTGCAATATCTCTTCTGTGAGTAAACTGTTACAAGTGCCGGTGAAGCTCAAGATAGCTGGATCCTTCGTCTGACACAGAAAACAGACCAGGACAGGCGGGTGGAGGTAACAAAAAAAGCCCCTCCACAGATCCACGAAGGAATGAGGCAACAGAAAGGAGTCAGGAAGTAAATTCGAAAGACAGCGCGTGTAGGATGAGCATCCGCACCCGGAAGGATCTGGGGAACACAGGGAAGATCCTGACCGAGTCCCTCTTTGGGGTGGGGGGGGGGATCTGCTGCTGCTGCTGCAGGAGTTGAAGGCATTTCACGGAGCGGTTCTCGGCTCTCCAGCACCCTCCCCTGGGCACGGCCGGGAATTACTCAGTGCCAGGACGCTGAGGACAATGGCACGCTGCTTTGCTCCTCCTGAAGCCTTCGAGAGTCTTTTTGCGGCAGAAATTCAGAGGACCCTCCCCCCAGAATTATGTCCTCTGCATAATTATTCTTTTGGACACGGACTAAGTAGTTGGGTTTGGTTTGGTTTGAAGTTGCCCATCACTGACTCACCATTCCCAATGCCAGGCTGTTCATCTTGAGACCATGTGCTAAACCAGTTTCACTTGGATGACTTCTTTACCTCAAGGGTCAGCATTCACGTCACGGGATGATGTGCTCACGTACGGGACTCGATCCCGTATTATTAGAGTTTGATTCCAAGTCAATGAAAGGCTCAACGATAAGCAGGGAGCGATCACCAAGGTCATGATACGTCCCACACCAAAGCTTGCCGGGGAGAGCTCATGGCACGCTAAGCAAGCAGGAGCCCCCTCTCATTTTCCTGGCTTTCTCCCCTCCCGTTGCACCTGCGCAGAGGGACTCAGCGGCTATTTCAGACAAGCACTCTTGCACGAAACAGGAACCTGCTAAACTCCCTTTGGAAAGAGTATCTAACATTAGATGCTTCTGAAGTACCTGACATCATCACACATCACCCTGCTCACCAGAGGCAGCCCCTCATGTACCTGCTGACAACTACTTAGAGGCTATCAACCTATGGAATTCTGTTCATACCCCACCACAACAGACTCCAGCAGCTCCTTTCCTGACACACTTTTGAAATCTAAAGCAGCATCACCTCGAGTATGAAAACAGTCTCAGCTTGATGTATGACCTGTGGCCCGTAATAGACAAATGTAAATCTCACATCTGGCTTAGAAAGCAACTGTGGAGCACGATGGCTATAGAAACAGGATTGTTTCCTGGGAAGCTGTCCTGTTGGTGGTTTGATTTTCCTTCACACACACTACAGACTCACCAACCCCAGGGGGTACCCTGCTACTCACCACCAGGCAGAGAGACTGGGAAGAAAACCAAGTGACAGTGAGGGGCTGCCAGTCACACCATCCTCCTGCTGCCTGCCTGCCTTCCTGTTGCACAAGCTCATCAGCTCTTCTGCTCTAAGGAGAAAATTTGATATGAGGGCGACTTGTCATCTTTCTTACCAGATAAGAGAAGCCCGGGAATCACTACAGCGTTAGTCTGTCAGTACTCACTGTTTGGAACTGCTCTCCCCATGGCCCTGTTCTCTGCAACAGTCCCAGCAAACTAACATCAAAATGGATTTATCTTAACTAACGATTTGTCAGCACTGCTCTTCCTTGCTGCCTATTCTCACGGGTGACTCAAACCAGGACAGGTTCTTAAGACGTTTCCTCTAGGACAAAACTTGCTTAGGGATTGAAGATGTGCCCTTAGTGAAGGCTTCACTTCTGCTGTAAAAGACAAACCCTTGCGCTGGGCTCTAGAGGGCATAAGGTATCACAGAATCAGAGTATCCTTTGGATACACAGTGGTTTAAAACCTTAATGTACCAAGGTGTACAATAAACTTTGTATTAATTGCAGGAAAAGGCATAAGGAAAGGTAAAATAGTTCCTGTGCAGTTACATTCTAATTAATTTCTCAGACAGATGACCATACCTCGCACCCTAACCCATGTTTTGTAATTGGTGTGAAGAAAATGCACATATCCCTGATAGGAAATTAGAGTTTCCACATTAATTTGCACAACAGGCATTAAAAACCCCAAAACTGTACACTGTTCGATCTGATAGAGAGGGGGAGAGAAAACAAAATGCCAACCTAGTTCAGTTGCTGAAGGAATTAAGCACCCTAAGTGCTGCATGTGTTTGTATTTTACACTATAAAGGTCTTGGTTGTGTTGATGAGTCAGCTCATTGTTGGCTTGAAGCGACAAACTTGATTATTTTGGAGCAGTTTAACTCTTGAACTTGAGAGAGTCTTATTGTAACACCCAATAGTGCATCCTCAGCATGCAGATTTTCAAATGAGGCCATAAATGGAGATAACTTGGGGGCAGTAATACGCGTTTGCTATCTCCTCGCTCTTAGACCTACCCGAAATGCAAGATTTTGGTCCCTTTCTCGCCTCCCTCTCTCCCCGGCCGGCGGCGGGGCCGGTAGGGGGGATGCTCCGGGAGCAGCAGCTCCCACCGGCGCGGGTACCGCGGCTCTAACGCAGCCAGAGCCGCAGCCGCGGGCGGGGCCGAGCCCGCCCCTACCCCCGCCCCGGGGCCGGGCCGGGCAGCGGGGCCGCGAGAGGCAGCTCCCCGCCGGGCAGCAGAAGGTAACGCGGCCCTGCCCGGGCTGGGTGCGGGGGGCGGGAGCCGGGGGGGTCGGTGCCAGGCATCCCCTCGGCGCCGGGGCTGCTCCGGGAGGAGCCGCGCTGCAGCCTCCCGGCCGCGGGCTGCGGGGAGCCGGGCGGCAGGCGGAGGACGGGGCAGAGTCCGCACCGGGCACCGCCCGCACCGGGCACCGCTTCCGCCCCGGCCCGGCCCGAGGGGGCACCGCTCCCGGCCCGGCCCGAGCGGGTCCTGCGGCTGCAGCGCGCGGCTGCCTCTGCTTACACGGCACACGCACAGACAGACAGACAGACACGCAGACACACGGCCACACACCGAGAGGCACTCACGCTGCCCCGGGCACGTGTATACAGGCGCTTGCACACGTGTACATACAGACACGCGTGCCAACAGACACGCGTGCACACGGGCACCCGTGCAGGCGTGCACACGGACAAAACAAGGCACTCGTATGCACGCATGAAGTCACACACGGGCATTTCCACACCTGTAGGCACCCGCATACACGCAAACATACAGACATGCACACGGACGCTTGTGTAGAGACACACACGTGCAGACGTTCATGCACACAGGCACTCATGCACACAGGCACTCATGCACACAGGCACTCATGCACACAGGCACTCACACACGTGTATAGATACACACGTCTGGGCGCTCACACCCTGTCCTCCCCTCGCACCGCCTTCCCACCCGCACAGAACGGTACATTTCCTACCGAAACGCTGACTTTCCTTGGATGTTTTCCTGACGTTTCTCACACGTGTCATTCATGTGCGCAGGCTGCGTCCCGTTCCCAGGCAGAAGGCACTAAGCGCTCCCAGAAGATGGCAGGTAAGAACAACCACTGATAAAAACACCACTGCGCTCAGGCCTGGGCACGTGGGCACATGGCATGTAGGTAATGTTGAGTTAATAAGGTATTGCTGCTTCAAGTGACTGAAATTACAGAATCATACAACAATGGTTTGGGTTGGAAGGGACCTTGAAAGGTCACCCAGTGCCACCCCCCTGCAGGGAGCAGGGCCATCCCCAACTAGAGCAGGGTGCTCAGAGCCCCAGCCAACGTCCCCTGCAATGGTGCCAGGGATGGGGCAGCCACCACCTCTCTGGGCAGCCTGGGCCAGGCTCTCACCACCCTCAGCAGCAACAATTTCTCCCTTCTATCACTTCAATAAGTGATCCCTTTGAAATCTCCAGTCTCTCCAAGCACTGTGTCTGAGTGTCCTCAGCCCCACTGACATGGGGACAAACCAGCAGCTTCCACAACAACCTCACCACATCTGTGAGCTTGTCACCTCCAGCCTCTGAACTGCTACCTGCTTGCTGAGATTTAGCAGGGCCAGGTAACTGCTCTTGATATTCCAGAATCAGTTATGGAGCAGGGGTTTAAGCAGTTTACACATGTGTTAAATTTATGATAGCATCTGGCCACAAACTTTAATAGTCTTTTGGCAAACCTGACATTTCCTGGACACCATGCACACCAGAAAAACAGTTACTCCTTATGATTTATGTTAAAACTGAGGCGGTGTCTCTGCCAAGCCTTCAGCTCTGACTCTGTTCATTATCTCTGACCTTTAAATTTACCTGTCACCCTGGTAATGCTCTGGACCATACAAGTTCGGTGTCCCCTGGAGAGAAACTGAACTGGGGAGCTGCCTGAGTTTTTGCATCAGCAGTCAGGAACCACACGCTGCCACCGCCACTCTCTTTTCACGAGCTTTGTGCCACTTGAAAACACGCTACAGAAAAATGAAGGACTGGACACAAATTCATTCGTATTTGCCTCCTGTACTCAAAGGTATCTCCTGGTTTTCTTTCTGCCTCCAGGGAGAAAAGTCCTGATAATCTACGCCCATCAAGAGCCCAAGTCCTTCAATGGCTCTCTGAAGAGCATTGCTGTGGAGGAGTTGCTGAAGCAGGGCTGCAGCGTCACCGTGTCCGATCTATACGCAATGCAGTTTGAGCCAAGAGCAACAAGAAGCGACATTGTTGGTGAGACCAGCCAAAATACACTTATTTCAACAATAATGACGAGACAAACTTCCACCTTGCCTATCCTGCTGCAGTAACGTGTGCTAGAGGTGGATGATCCGTGAGTTGAATCAGCAGAACCAACGTTGTCTGTCTGATTCAGACACACTTGACTCAGCTCACCCAGCTGTAGTGGAGTCAGCAGAGCTGGCCAGTCCTGGCTCCCCAGCCCCTGCTCAGTTTCCCAGTTAGAGAGGCTGCAGAGCAGCTACATGGTGCTTGTGCCTGCACGGTGGTTTCAGTAATCCCTAATGCAGAGGCAATTAGCAAAATTCCCTTAAGTCCTCTCAAATCATCCACTTGCATCACCAGATTTTAGAGCCAAACTTAGGTCCTCTTACTGCACTTGATAGGTGGTGAGAGAAAGGGGACAGTTTCAGACCCTGAGACACCGCAGTCCTCCCTGCTTTAAAAGCCAGTCCCCATCAGCTGTCACGTGCTGAACATCCACATAAAAAACCCGAAACGTACAGAACAGGAAGCGGGGCAGAATGGAAAGCGGCCACTGGGTTTAGAACTGTAGATTGCGACATGGGTTTAACTCTTCATTGTCTGCAGCGCTAGAAACAGGGCAAGGAATGACAGCTCTCCTACCCACAGGCTGCCTGCACAACTCCCAAGAGTTCAACTACGGCGTGGAGATGTGGGAAGCTTACAAGAGAGGAGGTTTGTCCAACGACCTGATGGAAGAGCAAAAGAAGGTGCAGGAAGCAGACTTACTGATTTTTCAGGTCAGGATTTTAAATTGTATTTAAAAACACTTCAGTTGGAATGTAAAGGGTTGAACAAAAGCAAAGCACTGGGAAGACTATAGATTTCATTAGGAACGTTGAATCCAGCCAGAGTAACAAGAGGTGGTAGTTCTGCCATCAATGTAAACCCATGTGTAGCAATGTCAAGGTGTCAGGTTTTTCTAATGAGATGCAGATTCTAGAAAATACAAAAAACACCGGGTCACGTGTGAGCATTTTTTGTGCTAGTGCAGTATGAGCATGTTCTGGTGCAGAGGAAAGGGGAAAAAAAAAAGAAAGAAAAGGGAAAAAAAGAAAGACAAAAGGCCTCTCAAAGACACCATAAAATAATTTAAAATTAACTGCAGGCTAAACTCACCACTTCCAGAGATAATGGTGAGTGCCCAGTTTCCACACTGTGTCCACTTTGATTTAAGCCACCCCTGGATTAGGTTTTGCAGCATTTCTTTCATTTCAATTTCAGCCACATTCTCCCTTGCTCCTTTGTTCCTTCTGCGTTTCAGCAAGAGGAGACACAATTCTGTACAGTTTCAGGTTTGAATTAGATGTCACTTTCCTGCCTCCTCACATACCAGCTTTAAGCGGTGCGGAAGCCCTCGCATTCCCCGTGGCATTAGTGTGCTGGGGATGCTCAGCTATGTTCCTGAGACTGCTGCAAACAGAAAGCACTTCAGTTATTTTTTTGCCAAGCCCAGTTGTTGCCTCTGCTGACAGAGAGCTGCGTGTACAAGATCTGAACAGATGAGGGGACCAGGATTTGGCCTATAGACCAGCCTAAGGATGGTCCAGACTTTCTGTGCTCACGAGGTAATTTATTCTTTGCCTAGTTCCCCTTGTATTGGTTCAGCATGCCAGCAATCATGAAGGGATGGATGGACAGAGTCTTGGTCCAAGGATTTGCTCACGACTTTCCAAAATGTTACGATTCCGGTTTGCTCGAGGTACGTTTCTGAGATGGTTTTATTAAGATCAGATCGATCTGCTTCCTGAAACTACAGCCTGTCATTCTTGCCACTGCTGTAGGACTCTACAGATCTGTAGTGAGTGACAGAACAGGGGACAAGATCCTGTTCTGGGATTAACTTTCAAAGGTTGGAATTAAACTATAAAACTCAGAAACCTGAAATAGCCAGTGCACGAGCCTCTGACCCAACCGTCTCCTTCCAGCCTTTTCTTCTCTGAAGCTTATAAATTAAGCAAGATCAGTATCTCTAGATTGAAACATTGATGAGTTGTTTTCTCCACGGCACTGGGAATATCACTGGAAAATTTTGGGCTGCTCTCTGATGGGTCTTTGTCAAGGTTTTGAAGTATTCTTCTTTAGACATGCCTGACTCAAGCACTGCTTTCTTAATTCTAGAACAAATTAGCCCTGTTCTCTTTCACCACCGGGGGAAGCAAAGAGATGTATGCAAAAGGAAGCATCAACGGTGACATTCGCTACCTCCTGTGGCCCATGCAGGTATCATATGTGGATGTTTTGTGGTTGGTTGCCTTAATTTTTATTATTCCAATTATTTTTAACAGCTGTGTTATTGTTTATTTTATATGAAATATGATATACAATAAGGACAAATGAAGTTGTCAGTTCCAAGCACCTGCAGGTTATAAATTAGGCCCTAAAATCTGACACTCTTTTAAAAGCTCAGAGAGTTTTCAAGTTGGTTTGTGCCCCTTCCTCCAGACTGGAATCTAGAGAAAGCTTACACTGCCAGCCTTTCAGTTTCTCTGGTGGGTGTAATAAGACTTAAAAATATATTCCACAGTTTATCAGTGTATTGCATGTCATTCTGCTTAATGCTGAGCCTTCAGTAACAACTGCCACGACAGGTAATGGACTTCTGCAGTTTATTTCCCTGCTCCTGATAAACGCACAGGTTTAGAAAACCCGCCCTACATTGGGTCAAAGAAAGAGTTTCAGATTTGAGTCTTCCACATTCCTGAACCGAAAGTGAAAGACTATTTCCTGAGTCATGTCTTTCTTTGCTTCAAATGCAGCACGGAATCATGCACTTCTGTGGCGTCAAACTCCTTGCACCTCACATCTGCTTTGCTCCAGAGTACGTCTCTGAGGAGGAGAAGGAGGAGATGCTGAGAGCCTGGGCCCAGCGTCTGAAGACCCTGTGGAAGGAAGAGCCCATAAACTGCTCTCCTGAGTGGTATTTCAAGTAAGGTTTAGATACAAGACTGCAGAGAGAAGACTTTCTTTTTTTTTTTCTCCCCTCCATTCTTTTTGGTGCTTTATCTCAGTGCTAATCTCCTAATTCTAATGTATTACAAGTATCTCGAGAACTACTGCAAGCAGCTTTGCTGGCAATACAGCATTTATCTTCGTTGATTCCTGAGGGATTCTCTTCAACGATGGGTGCAAAACTCTTTGTGAAGAGTTAGCCCTGCTCATATAAACAGTGACATCCTGCCTACAAATGGTTAACACAAGCAGTATTTAATTGCTGTTTCATAACCAGCAATGGTGTAATCTGCAAAGTACGTTGCCAGGTTTATTTGAATACTTTTTGTACCAGCAGCCACTTTTTATTTGCTAGGGAATAAACTGCTCAAATTCAACCTTGTTATGGCCAGTCCCGTTCTTCTAAATGAGAGCTCTACGCTTGTGCCTTTGAGCTATGAAGCCAGATCACAAATAAAGCAAAAAACGGACAGTTGCACGGTCACTTCGCTGGAAAGCCCTGTGGGCAGCTTTGGGCTTTCCCACATATTTACAAAGCAATATTAAAGCTGTGATAGATACCAGAAACAGAAAAACAAATACAAATATTACATAGCAGCATGCGCATGCATTGCCTTTCTCTGTAGAACGTAGCTCTCGTTTGTAAAGTATGTCATTTCCGAAAATCAAAGTGAGATTTTTGTCACTCCAAGAGACTAAAAGGAATCCCACCTGTTCCCTGCCCCTTGGTACCAGCCAGGATTGCTGTCTGGGTCTGGTGGGCTGGGTGCATCCCCTCAGGCATCAGCGGGCTTCCCCGCCAGCACGGGCAGCGGGTGAGGCAGAATGCCTGCCAGAACACCAGCAGCACCCCTGGCCAGCTGCAAGCCAACATCTGCTGGGCCAAAGCAATTCTCCAGCTCCTAACGTCCGTGATTTGTACCTTCAGCTTCAGCAGGGTTATTTTTGTGCTTGAGAGCTGTTAACCTTTGTTGCGTGTATGGCAAAGGGGGGGGTTCTCACTTCACTACACAATTTCCTGCTTTGATCAGCTCACCAGCAGCTGACTCTGCACTTTGATATTAAAGGAATGTGGCCTGAATAAGAAACACTCCTTTGAGGCATTGTCAGGTGACACTTATGCCTCTGCAAACAGAGCATGCATCTGCCAGGCATTCTTTGTAGCAGCCTTGTCATACCCCACCCTTATGTTTCTTTAAGGGCTATTCATAGAATCATAGTTTTGGTTGAAAGAAACCTTGAAGATCATCAAGTGCAACCATTCCCCCCCGGACCCCAAAATCTGAGGATCAGACCCCAAAATTCAATGGTTTGACCCCCAATTTGGTGGTCAAACCTCAAAATTTGGTGCTTGGATCTCAGATTTTGCAGTAGAACCTCAAAATTTGATGATTGGACCCCAAAATTGGATGGTTGGACCCCAAAATTTCACGATTGGACCCCAAAATTTGATGCTTGGACCCAAAATCTGGCGGCTGAATATCAAATCTGGTGGGAGAACCTCAAAATTTGGTGGTTGGACCCCAAAATTTGGGGATCAGACCCCAAAATTCAATGCTTTGACCCAAAATTTGGTGATAGAACCTCAAATTTGGTGGCTGGACCTCAAATTTTGCAGCAGAACCTCAAAAATTGACGATTGGACCCCAAAATTTGATGGTTGGACCCCAAAATTTGATGCTTGGACCCCAAAATTTGGGGATCAGACCCCAAAATTCAATGCTTTGACCCAAAATTTGGTGATAGAACCTCAACATTTGGTTCTTGGATCTCAAATTTTGCAGTAAAACCTCAAAATTTGACAATTGGACCCCAAAATTTGATGCTTGGACCCAAAATCTGACGGCTGAATATCAAACCTGGTGGTAGAACCTCAGAATTTGGTGGTTGGACCCCAAAATTTGGGGATCAGACCCGAAAATTCAATGGTTTGACCCCAAATTTGGTGGTCAAACCTCAAAATTTGGTGCTTGGATCTCAGATTTTGCAGTAGAACCTCAAAATTTGACGATTGGACCCCAAAATTTGATGCTTGGACCCAAAATCTGGCGGCTGAATATCAAATCTGGTGGTAGAACCTCAAAATTTGGTGGTTGGACCCCAAAATTTGGGGATCAGACCCCAAAATTCAATGGTTTGATCCAAAGTTTGGCGGTCAAACCTCAAATTTGGTGATAGAACCTCAACATTTGGTGCTTGGATCTCAAATTTTGCAGTAGAACCTCAAAATTTGGTGATAGAACCTCAAAATTTGGTGCTTGGACCCAAAATCTGGCGGCTGAATATCAAACCTGGTGGTAGAACCCCAAAATTCGGTGGTTGGACCCCAAAATTTGGGGATCAGACCCCAAAATTCAATGCTTTGACCCAAAATTTGGTGATAGAACCTCA
>WTSP01015769.1:10947-22602 GCA_025331215.1 Actenoides lindsayi | reverse complement strand
CTAGTACTAAAGAGGAGACAGGAGAAAGCAGAACACAGGGCAGGTTTTTTTCCATGCCACGCCGGCCTAAACATTTGTGTGGCTACAGCTACGGAACCTTTATTGGCCACCTCTTTCTGGTCTCCTCCCACCCCATCGTTTCAGGCACGTTAGAGGAACTCCACACAGAGCTGACGATACATCCCCAAAAGAGGGAGCACATCCACAGGGTCCAGGCGGGGCGGCGTCCCGGGCAAATGCTGGGGTCTATTCTCAGGTGCATGGTCAAGGCACAGGACACCTACAGACGAACAGTCTGAATTCCAGCCAGGGAGACAGGATAAGGTTCATGATGCCAGGGGACCCATGCTAGCAGAAAGGAGAGTCGCTTCTGAGGCTCTAGGGCGTGCGTGTGTGTTCAAGAGGCAAGCAAAGAGACTGTGTCTGTGCGAGAGAGCGAGTGATAGAAGGAAAGGGGAGGGAAAGGGGAAGGTTAGTAACCACACACAGAAGAATAAGACGCGCCGTTTCCCAGGGCTGGATCTACTGTGCCAGGAACCCCGCGGCCGTACCGAGCCTCCAGGAGAGCGTAGGAAAGCCGCACATGTCAGCGCGAGGGTCCTGGAGCTTGCACTTGTCAGGTTCCTCCAGGATCACGGGGTCCTTGAGGACTTTTCCCTGCCTGCGATCCCTGTCTCTCACTTTGCTGAGAGGGACTACTGAAAGCGAAAAAGAAGAAATAAGCCAGAGACCCCAGGTAAATTTTTGATTTTTTTTTTTTTTTTATCCCAATTCCAGAGGGTTTCTGTTGCTTCTCCACTAGCAAGTGTTGCAATGCAGAACTGCTAAGCACACGCACACGCGCGCACACACACACACACAGAGATCTGGATTGTTATCCTTCTTCCACCGGATCCAGGCAACCGAGGGCTCAAGCCGATGAACCCCGCGCAGCCGGGGAAGGCATCGCCAGGTCTTCCCAGACGGGCAAGCGCGGAGAAGAGGCCGGAGGGTCGGGCGGCGCGGGTTCGGCGGCGCGGCGGGGCGCGGAGCGAGCGGAGCCGGGGGCGGGATGCGGGAGGGCGGCCGGCGCGCCAAGTGCGGGCAACTCGGCGGCGCAGGTGAAGCGCAGCCGGGGCGGCCGGGGAAGCGGCTCCACGAACGGGTCAGACGTATGCAAATGTACCGGCCCCGGCGAGCCAATGAGGGCGGCGGCAGCTCTCCGCAGAGGGACTGGCTGGCTCCAGGGGGAGGCGGGGCCGGGGGCGGCACCGCCCCCGCCATTCATGCGCCGCTGCCTTACACACGCGCCCGCCGCGCCCGCCGCCCCCTTCTCGCGGGGGAATTCGGCCCGTCCCGATCCCGTCCCGTGTCCCTGGGGCCAAGAGAGAGTTGGGCCCGCTCGCGGCGGCGACACCGGCGCTGCTCTGAGCAGCGGGAACCACTCCGGAACCCCAGAACTGCTCGCAGAGGAGTTCCCTGCGCTGCCCGAGCGGAGGGGAGCCGCGTACCGCACCGGGGAACCAGCGCCCGCGGGTGGGAGCCAGGCCGCGGCGGCTGCCTGCCTCAAGCAGCCTTTAGGGGAACGCGCTCCCCCCGTCCGTGCGGGGACGGGACGTGGCCGCTTCCCTCGGGCACGGCCGCCCTGCCGTGGAGGGTGGGCGCGCCTTGGGCGCGGAGCCGGCGGAGCCTCGGGTGCAGGAGCTCGGTGGGACGTGTGCGGCTGGGAGTCGGAGCAGGGCGGGCGCCGCCGGTACTCGGCCCTCGGCGAAGCTAGAGACTCACTCAATTCGCATCGGTCCCCCGTCCTGCAAAAGGCACTAGGAAAAGCCACCAGCAAAGTGATCACCAGGAATGACTGCACTCATTAAAACTCCATACTGCTTTAATAGATCTTTTTATTCCCCCGCCCCCTTAAATGCTCCTGCAACAATAAGCCAAGTCCAAACAGGTATATTTGCACTTAATCCTCAGAGAGTAAGGACTGCAGCCAGAGTTTGCAGCCCATAAATTAATAAATGAATGCGGTAGCATTACCTGGTAATTTACTGCCTATCAATTTGCATGATAAAAATCCCCAGCCACTCCGGGGAAGCCAGGCACCAAGGGTGTAGGGACTTACACAAGATCACTCAGGGAGCCAATACGGAGCTTTGAAAAAGGAGCTACCCAACCCCAGGACTCGCCTTGGGCGGCCCTGCCTCCCCCTCCTGCATTTATTCATTCAAATGGGAATAAATTGTTTATAGCTGTATGTTTCCTTGTTTGCCCCTCCAAGATCCATGTTTGTAGGACTGCACACATGCTCCTCAGAAATGTGCTCGACTCAAGTATTGAGTATGACACCAGTATTTCCCTAATGCAGAGGTGCAATGGTTTCTGTCATTGATCTCTCTTTCTCACAACACATCTGTAACACCTAGTACTTCTAGCTGAGCCCGATATGCTTCTAATCTATTTTCTAGTAACTAATGTTATAGTTTAACTGGTCTAGAGCAGTGACAAGTATTTCAGTGTTTTGCTGGGTTTAATCAATGACTGTGGATTGTAAAGCTGGAAACCAAGAATATTACTTTCAAATTTACCTAACATCTGCCACCTGAGAATTTCAGAGTGCTCTAAAATCTTTTATTAATGAAGCCATTCAACAGCTTTAGGTATTACTTTGCCATTCTACAGATAAGGAAACGGAGGCACAGAAGCGTTGAGCCAGTGAGTGACGGATAGTCACGGGAACTGAACAGAACAGACACTGAGATTCTCCATCCTAACCAGTACATGCTTTTAGTACAAATGTTTGACTGATTTGGTGGCCCTTTGTTAGCCTTAAAGTGTGAATACCAGCCTTCTACACAACAGTGCACACAGCTGGAGACAGGGGTGAGTAACCCATGGTGCAGGTGCTGGCTAGCTAGCAGAGCTGCAGTGCCATGCACAAGGCACAGAGGAATTTTGTCTGTGCAAGATAAGTGCTCCTGGACATGAGTTTTGTTGAGGAAACTGGAGTTGCTGCCATATATGTGGTGGGATATCTGGAAGGATTCTGACTTCGAGAGGAAGCCACCCCCTGTTCCTAACTGTACTTGGAAGAAGAGGGTGAACATAACCTGTCATATCACCCTTGACAGGCTGCCAACATCCACCTTGAATCCCTCACAACAGAAGTCTTGAATTTCACCCAGACCCCAGACAAAGTACTGTGGAATAGTTATTGTGTAGTTAAATTGTAGGGGGCTTGATTTAGGGGAAAGGGGGAAGGAGGTGTATTAAATACACATCACTGAATAGCTTACTTGTAAAATACAAGAAATCTGTTCTGAAAAAATTTCAGACCCAGGTAGTTATCAGAAATGCAACAAAGATCTGCCTCCCATCATTTTGCTTTCTTTTTGTCTGACTACAGCATTACAAAAAGGACAGAACATACCACACATTACAGGATCAATCACTTAAAAAGATAATCTAGATCTAAACATTGAGAACTTGATGCTGTTTCTTCAGAAGGCAGTGGGGGAAAACTCATTCATTTGTATTGAAAATGGATGTGTTTTAGGAAGCACAATTCTAGAGAGAAGAGCAAGGGAACTGCGTGGATACACTCCTTGCCACTGTCCTGCAACTGTTTGCCCTGATGCTGAAAGTGAAACAAAAAAACAAACAGAAGAGGGACTTTCTTTGTTGACTATTCTATGGTAGTGTCCTTGGACTCTTAATTCCCCTTTAACAGTCTGACAGACCACATCCTCTTCTCTTGTCCACTCTTGAGAGCCCCTATTCATGCTGACCACATCTTGGGCTGCTGCTGGAGGCAGAGCCCTCAATGGATGATAAATTACCAAGCTCCAAAATAAATCACTGATCCTTTCCTTATTCTGCCAACAACAATTCCCCACATACTGAGGTACCAGATTAGGTGCATGGAATGTACAAAGATGAGCATCACTTTAAACTGCCCTCGCCAGAGATAGAAAATGCCTGGTAGTTCCTCAACAGTAGAAACAGAGAGCTGCTGTGTGTTTTCCATGTGCTGGGAGCTGTCCTAAGTTCTGCTTACCAACCTTCCTTTGCTGCATACTATTGGGTAAACCACCTTAGACAAAAAGGAGAAAGGCCAAGAAAGCCAAACTGTAGGAGTACAACATTAAAAAAAAAAAAAAAAAAGGATGAAAACTGCGAAGCTGGCTATAAATACATCATAGGGTTCTGGTGACACCATAAAGTACTGGAACTTCACTCTGCCCTGCTTTATTAGGTGTCAGTGGATGTATTTACTGCTCTGTAACTCACAGGTGACTCATTTATTTAGCAGCACCACTGCAGGAAGAGGGCAGATTTCAATTGCAGTTTCCCCTCTTGGGTGGCAAGGCAAGTTTACAGTCAGAAGTGAAGTTTCAACTACATTATTTCCACTAGATTTCAAAAGACACAATGTTTTTTTCCTATTAGTTTAGTTCATCTGGGTAAACATACGGTCTTTCTAAGTGCCCTTGCATCTTCAGAATTCAGATGAGTGCCTTAAAAGGATAATGGGCCCCATCATAAGTTGCTCCCTACAGACATTAGGAAAGTAGTCTTATTTCTTACATAGCTGTTGCTTTAACTGAAAGAGCAGAGGGCCACCATATTCTGTTGAAATAATAAAGTAATTCTTTCTGAGTTTTAAAATCCCAGAAAGACAGCCAGCTGGCTTCAAGCCTAGGAAAAGTTTGTATTCTTCCTTATTTGTGTCAGCCAGTAGAACTCTCTCTTTCCTATTAAATCTTAGCTGTTAATTACTTTGCTGCACTCAGAACTGAAAAAGTCAGCCCCGCTCTAAAATCACAGATCTCTAAAACCGGATCCAAAGAGGAATCTCCATTAGCTTTTAGCAATACAGGGTTACTGCCAGATGACAGCTCTGGCTCCACCCATTAGAGGCTAGCAAGGTACAGCATTAGACAGAGCATTCCCATACAATAAGGTTAAGATAATAAGATCAGCTAGAACAGCCGGGTACCCAGAAGCTTTTCCCAGACTGAAGTGTTTCTCTCAAGGTTCAAAACAGTCCCATTCTCTTTTTTTTTAAAATGTACTTTTCCAGGAACAGGAAGGAGGGCAAGAACAGGTTCCACTTATGAGCTTTATAGAGTCTAAAATAAAATAACATAAAAACATCCTTGTCTTTAGCAAGCTATTGGTGGATAGTAGTGCTACTGTCCACTACTGAGGACAGCAGTGACCAAAAAGCTGGTAAGTTGCCCAGCACTGCTGGCAGAATTAACTGCTCTGAGACTAGTCCCTGGTGCCCCACTGTCCTTGTCATCATGTGTCTTTGCAGGCAGCCTTGAGAGGCAGGTAAGACCCAGTGGCTGCAAAGAATTATCAGTGTCTGCTCGTCCAGGGGGAAAAGGAAGGGCTGCTCCAGGACAGGTCTGAAGACCACACATACAGCTGCTGCTATGCAGTAATTTTTCTGCGTATGACCAACTCACTACAGTCTCTATAGTTCTCAGTTTTATCCTATACCTCTGGAAAAAAAAAGAGTAATCTATTCTCAGGGCTTCTGCGCTTTCCTTTAGCATCCAGTACATCCCAGTTACCTACAAAAGTTGAGGCATATGCCTTACATGTTATCAGTGACATAGGGCAGGTCTAACTCTCTTTTCTGCTCAGTTTCAAGGGACCAGAATTTGCCACAAGCAAATAATACAGAAGCTTTGGAGCCTAGTATTGGTCTCATTCATGTCAGAGTGAGTAAATTCAACAGAGCCAGAGGACTGACATCAGTGAAGGGAGATCTGACCTTTGATGTCCATTTGTGAAAAGAGAAATGCAAGCTGATTACAACCAGTTAGCCTAGGCTAGCGGTATGTTAGCCAAAAGCATCAGTAACCATGGGGAGATTTAACAGAAGACACAAATTCAGTTCTGTCAAGCATCCAATTTAAGGGCCAGAAATTTTGCAAAGTTCAGACTTTTATTTTCTGAAATTTCACACCTATACTCTTATGTTAGTGGAAACAAGCAAGAACAAATGTGAGAGGATACACAAATGCAGCAATATATCTTGTTTTGATAAGCATTAGTCAATTGTAATAGGGAAAGAGGCAACGTCAGAATTTGCTAATGCAAACTGACAATAACATGTTAGAATTGTCCCTGTTTACTAGATAATGTATAAAGAACAATCCAGTGTACTCAGCATTATGTAATCTAAGAGGAGAGTCCCTTCCCCCTAGAGCTTATGGACTTGCTGGAAAGGCAGGAGCCAACATATGTGGGGACCAACCTTATGAGCAAACATTACCTGTTTTGGCTTAAGTTTCTAGTCTGTGAACAGAACAAAATGGAAAGGCTTCAATACTGGCAATAGCGGCTTCACACAGGAGCGACTAGTACAACTGCTCTCAGACATGCCCGTGTAAGTCTCCTTTCAATCTTCACTGAATGTGCCTCAGAGATACCTTTGGCTACCTCTACAGGACATCAGCAAGCATCCTGTCTCCTAAAGCTGCCTCAGAAATTTTGACAATATCCTTAGACTTTGAACCCTCTACCAGATCAGTAATTATGAATGTGCTTCGTATTAAATGAAGGATGCCTAGGTTTGGTTTACTTTACCATCATGAGGAGCTCCTGTTATTCAAGTACCCAGCATTTCCCCTTTTGTCTCACAAATGCTTTAATCCCTGCCCCTGGGGTACTTTATCAAAGTGGGCTAAGCAGGCTCTAGTCTGCCTGTCAGCATACTGCTGACAGGCAGACTCTCATCTCACAAGAGAAAACTGATCCTGTGCAGCTGCAGAGCTCTTTCCTCCAGGAATGCTGGAACTGCATTTATCCCTTTTACTCTCAGTAGAAGCTGAGCTCAATGGCAGCTGCTCAAATCTTGTCAAGCGGAGAAACAGAGCCTGCTTCTACTTCTTGTATCATTTCAAGCAATATGACTTTCTATCAAAGGTTTGTTCAGACTCAGAAAGATTACAGAAACCAGAAGACTGGCCAAGTTTGAAGACATCAGGGTTGCTCACTGCTTGATCTTAGTTATTAAATCACCAATGGAGGCAAGGAGCCTGGTGGTTTAATTTTCTGATGTTTCTATCACAGAATTCACACTTCAGTGCTTTACTACCTATGTTTCACTAAGATACCAGAATAAAATGGTATTGACCTGTAGCATGAGCTGAGAACTGATTTCCATCACCCATAACAGCCCCCTCTTATAGGTAGATGACTTTCTAACTAACTATGCAATTAGCCTGATTTTATGTTGAGCTTCAATTCTGCAATTAGCCTGATTTTGTGTCGAGCCAAATTAATCTCTAGCATAACTCCTAGCAACTGATACTATGGAAGCAAGTAGCTACTATGTTTATGGAAACAAAAATCTATGTGGACCTAGCTCTCCTGGTGAGACACTGGAACAGGTTGTCCAGAAAGCTGGTGGAAGCCCCATCCTTGGAAGTTTTTAAGACCAGGCTGGATGGGGCTCTGAGCAACCTGCTCTAATGGGAGATGTCCCTGCCCATGGCAGCGGGGTTGGACCAAGGTGATCTTTAAGGTGCCTTCCAACCCTGACAATTCTATGATTCTATGGTTGGAATCAGTGCTAGCAAGTCTAAGGTGAAGGCAAGCAGCCTGTTCCCAGCCTAGGTGTGAGCCTTGCCCGGGATAACATGCAATCCCTTGCCTTTAGTGATTCTCACAGCAGCAAGTTAGACACACCAGCAGATGACAGAGGAGAATGTATGACCTACTGTCTTCTTGGCTGTATCTATTCTGTAGATCTAGATTTAGAGCTCTGAGATCTGCCAGTCCAGTACCTTACACACTAGTGCTAAATATTAGCACTGCAGAACTAACATTTAGGTCATGAATTCTTAATGTAGAAGTAAAGATCTGGGAAATTAATTTTGAAGAACTCCGAGTTCTAGAACTTAAATAGCACCTGAAAGGCTGAAGTAGAAAGAGACAGAGAATAGACAGAGTTAAAATATCTGCTGCGATAAATAGGGAACTATTTTAATTTTTACCCATGAGAGCAGAAAGAAGACTTTTATTTTCCTTTTGCACTCAAAGAAATCTTGTCTGACATGGAAAGGAAAAACTGGAAAAACTGTTGCTTTTGCTCCTTTAAACTGGCTTCTGTGCTAATGAAAAGCGAGCTCTCTAATAAGATACTGTGCACAGGCTCCCCTCTGCTTCTCTTCTCCCTTCCACCTATCATCTTACCTGGCTTTTGCCTGTAATCACCTGCTCATCTCACAGCAATAACTGCCAGGTGACTGGTGTTTGCTGTAGTCTCCTGATCACCAAAAAAAGAATTAAAAGAAAAGCAAAGAAAGATATAGGGGAAAAAAATCTTTCAATGACACAAGTATCTCACTGCCAGCCAGCCAGAGTGAGATGTCTCCTGCGGCCAAGCCTGCTCATGTGGGATCTGCTGGTAGGTGTAATTTCCTAAGATGTATACCTTGTCAGTGTGCAGAAGATGAAGAGAAAAAGAAGGTCATAGCAGCCAAAGCTAAAAAATTGGAAGGACAAAAGAAGACACTGTGGGGAACAATTCTTCTGCTTTTAACCCTGAAAGAGACCATGCTGCATGGTCTATGGCAAACTAACTTAGTGGCTAAAGCATAACGAACAATAAGACCATTAGACATCTGTCTCCTCATCCAAAGGAAACAGCCATTTTTAAAAGTCTTGCCTGTGCTACACAATCTGCATAGGGTGGTACACCTTACATAGTCCATTGCTCTCAACCACAGTAGTAATTATTTTTTCCCCTCCCAGTAACTAGGCTCATAATAAACAAGACAGCCAGGAACTTCAAGAGGCCACTAGTCCACCTTTCTGCACAAAGGCAGGATAAACTTTACCTACAACATGTCTAGGAAAAAAAAGAACAAGAGAAGCAGCATTGTCAGCAGTTGAAGATCCCACTTTTGGGAGAGTGAAAGTAGCATTTAAATAGCAGGTATGAAAAGGGAAATTGGATATGGAAGACAACAAGCTAACATAACTTCCAGCTTCTCTCACCCTTCTCATCTCTTCTTTTGCAGCTAAGACCATCAAGGACAGTAGCTGTCTGTACTAACTGTAGCTCTGTGATACTGTATAGTCACAGTTAATTTAGGGCATAAAAGTTAAAGACTAACAGTTTTGTATATAAAGTATATAATGTATATAATGATAATGATTGAAAATTGGCCATTAGCATAAAGCGTGTTGCTAATTAATGAGTTCGGTAAACTTTCATTTTAGAGTTGAAAACTGGCCTGATTTATTAGTCTTCTAAATAATCCCTTCCTAGCAATCCATAATTCCCTAACATACATATACATACACACATTTTTAGTTTCAACATTGCAGTCTGTTATTTCTTGCTCTATCATAGAAGAAAAATTACTTCATTCCTCTTCACAGATACCATTTACATATTTGAAGTTTTCTGCTATGACCCTCCTCCCTAGACAAGGAGATTTGCTTCCTTCCTCAGAGATCCATGGGGTTTAGACTGTCTCATTATTGCTGGTTTCCTAGAAGCTTTTTTGAAATACCTAGATTTCTTCTGAGGTGCAGTGCCTCAAGACTGGACGCAGTCTCATGAGCACTGCATACAGAAGAACAATTATTTCACGTATCTCACTGACTGTACTCCTGTTTACATTACTTGCAAGATGTTTGTCCCTCTTGCATAGAAGGAGGGTTCATATTAGCACGCTGCTAACTACTTCCAGTTTTATATTCTATAACGTGGAATACATGGCTAAGCACTGGACCATCAGTTCCTAGAACTTTTTCATTGACATTTTAAAAAGGCTTTGCAGATTTCAGAAAAATGCAGCTTAGGTCACTGTAGCATTACTCTCGGATGGGTAGCAGTACATTAACTACCTGCTCCCTGCCGATATATTTAATAATACTGAGGACAGGCCCTGGCTTCAAGGCATGCAAACACACCCACACAAACAAATCAAACAGATGCAAGAAAAATAAACCCCAGGCCCATTTGCAGCAACTGATCAGTGGACTTACTGGGACACTTGGTCTCCAGTGGAGAAATTTAATAAAAGCACAACAGTAAGAATAAATCTAAGGAGCATGAACTGCTTAAAAACATCTTTCTCCTTGTGAAGCACCTCACTCTCCTGTCATTTCCTGAGGGTCTCAAACTCCACTCCACCCACACAAGCTCCTCCAGCACTGCAGGTCTCCTGAGACACCAGCAGTTTCCTCATCTTGTCAAATCTTCCATCCTTCCTGTGATTCAAAGAGTGTTTGTGCTAGTCACATGGATGCAAAAAAAGTTTCTTCCTCAAACTGAACACTTCCCTTTACCCAGCACCCTTGTCTTTGAGCAAAATGGGAGGGAATTTCTGTAGGAGAAGGTATCCAGCAGCAATAAAACTCCATTGGAGCTGCAAATGCTAACACCAGAGCAAGTGCAGAAACGGAAGTACATGAGCTTTAAGCACCATGCAGTTGTGAAAATCGTGAAGTGGAAACAAGGGTAAGGAGCAACACACTCCCTCACTGATAGGCTGTATACAACAGTTATGGCATAAACTACTGCCAGCATAGATGTGCTATTTATTGAACAGGGCAGAGAAAAACTCCATCTACTCATTTTTAAGTGCTGAGGGAAAAGCTAATGATAGGGATACAGAGATTATGCTTAAAGTAGTCAGATGCATACAAACACACGTGCACACATGCATGCCCACACACGTAATTCTGTTTCTCTGTCTCCTCTGTGGCCTCTTTATCTCTTCCTCAGACTATCATCCAGGGACAACTACAGAAGAAACCAGTAAAAAATAAAAAAATTTTAAAAAGGGAAATGCTTGCATAACCCATGGAGGGAGCTCACTTAAAGAACCACACTTGATTTCTTTCTTCCTTTCTTCTGAACATCTGGTTGATCATACAAAAGCCATCTGCACCCTGGACCAATTCATCCCTTAAGTCACCCCTTATATATAATTAGGTACACAGAGTTTTAACTCAATGCCATGTTTCACTCCCCTCCCCTTTTTATCAATCAGGTGAGCACTCAGGATGGCAACACACAGTCTGCCATTGACTCCTCCAGGGTACTAGCAGAAGTATGGTGGGTACTGTGAGGCTGAAAGAAATCTGAGTGGTCTTTACAATGACTAACTCTGAATCATTTTGTTGCTGTCTTCATCTCTGCATTCTGATCTCCACCTGCACAGAAATCAGAAGGTAACTATTCCGTGACAGCCCAAGCTACCAAAAATTCCCAGAAAAGAAAAAAAAAAGCAGTATGTGATCAACAGAACAAACAGATATTTTTATATACAGGTGCTCTGTATACCACCTTTTCTTGCACTGAGATGCTTCTTACCTACTACCAGCCCCTACACTAGACGTAATCCTCAGAAACGTAGCAGCAGGCAGATAAAAAGAAGGCATCTGATATTCCTGGCTACCTGAAAACATGCTGTTCTATAAGCAGCAGGACTACCTAAATGAGTAGGAAATGAGGCTTCATGTTTCCCCTTTGTCACTCCCACCCCCCATACTCATCATAGTAATGTAACCATGTCGCCCTCAGTTCCACGCACATTCTCTCACCCTCCCTCCCCCGATGTGCTCAGGTTTTAGTCATCTTTCCCCCCCTGCCCTCCCCGCCCACCCCCCACCCCCCCCCCCCACCTTTACTTTTCCTTC
>WTSP01015763.1:2124-31958 GCA_025331215.1 Actenoides lindsayi | reverse complement strand
TCTCTTTTTCCCGCATCGCGCGTCTGGCGGCATGGCCTGGGGCGGGAGGGGGGGGAGAACACTAGATCAGTAGGGGGGGGGGTGGGGGGGCGGCGGCGGGTGGTGGCAAATATCTGAGCAGGCTTAAATAGCACTGCTACCAGACAACAGACCGCAGTCTGCAGACTCCAGTTTTAAAATCAACAAGCTCAAACCCTTTGGCTCCTCCATTTTACATGTCGACTTTTTGAAAGTAGAATGCTTATAAAATTGCCTTGAAGATGCTTGCTGGGGTTTTTTTAGTTTTGTTTTGGGTTTGTTTTTTTTTTTAGCTTGCTAGTTTTTAAGAGTGGCTTGACTTTTACAGGGTGAGAAGTAAGAAAACAACTCAATGCTTCAGACAGTATTTTCAGGGTATGATGTCTGAAGTGATAGAAGGCACTTCTGCTTTCCATCTCAGATATTTAAGGTGCATGCATAGTAATGCTGAAGAAAATAACTGCTTGCTTTCATTACATAAATAATTTACTGGCTTAAAGAGACTGAAACACTTGGGTCAGCAGTGGAGCTGTTTTTATCACTATAAAAACCCCGTAGGAGTAATATGTAAATGTGATGAGAGCAAGGGGATGCACTGGGGCTCTGTTGCTGTATTACATGAAGTAAAAGTTTGATAATACTTTTTTTTAAATACTTTTGTATGTATACTTCATAATTGTTCCATACATTATTAAAAAAAAAAGACATTTCCTAATTTGAGTTTGAGCATTAAATTCACAAGTTGAAATTCCATGTCCTGCATACTTACTGTCACAGTTGGGAACCTGTGAGATTTATTTCTTATCTCTTTCAAATTTTAGCAAATAATCACACAGTTGAACTATGTTAGTAAGACTCTTCTTGCACATGATGAAGATTGTGAAGATATTTAGTTGAACTTTTCCTCTTGAACTGGAGTGGATTGGGGAATCTACTCGTTGACTCCCCAGGCTGGATAGCATTCAGTTAACTTTAGGGAAGAGTGTCTACCTAAGAGGAGATTGAGTCATGTTGGTACTTCAACTTGGTGTTAATGTTTAGTTTAATTTTGTATCTTTGATCCATTTTAATAATATCTTTATGGATGTTTTAGGGAAAAAAAAAAAGCCAAACACACCATAAAATCCCAGATTCATTGTCAAGTGCACTGTATTGCAAATGAAATGCTGACTAGTGTCTAGTTAGCTACTAATCCATAGAATAAGGTAAATTCACCTTGTGAGATATTATTATGCAAGACTCCTAAAGATACTGTAGCATGTGTAGAAGTTTTGGTTCATATTATCATTGTTCAGTTTTGTAACTATTTCAGTAGTAAGGAAAATAAAAAAGTTGCTTGAGAAACAACCAACTCCCATAAGCACATCTTATGTGATGGTGTCTCTTGCTACATCTCTTGCCCATCCTCTCCCCTTCACTCCTTTTCATGTAGTGAGAGCTTAAGGTTGTTGTTGCTTAACAAAGTAAAATTAAATTTTAGTGAAATGAAACAAAATTTTCTGATTTTTCTGTAGGAAAGCTTTTTTTTTCCTTTTGTCTTAATTTTTCATCTACTATTTTTAGGAAGAAGGAATGAATTTGATGAACAGAGAAACAGTACGTGAAAGGTAAGCATTAAAGCAAACTAGAATACTTAATGTAGTCTTCCATGGGCCTGGGACAATACATTTCTTTTCTTCTTTATAGAGAAGTGCAAGTAGCAATGCAGATGAGCCACTCATGGGAGGAGAGCTTGAGCCTGGTAATGCATTCATGCTTTAATTTGTGTTTCTATTATCAGTATCAGGACACTAGAGACTCTCTCATATCAACATTTTCCTTTATAGTTTCACCTGCAATTAAGGTGCTAGTATATCACTGCTTTTGATCATCAATTTTTCACCCTAGCAAGGCATAGAATTATCAGTTGTTCAAGGATACACGTGGGTTCCTTGGGCTGGTATGTCAAAAGAGAATTGCATGGATGTCTGCCTGTTCAAATTTTCTTCCATGTTCTGATACTCACCAAGCAGTGCTTAAGGTTGGTTTTTTTGTTGTTGAGTGTAAGCTCATAAACAGCTACCTAAAAATTGTTAATATGATGGAGGATGACTTTTGAATCTTGCTCAATTCCACACCATTCAGTCCTTTTCACGTCAAGGTATCTGCTGGTAGGACTGATGACCTGTACTATTTACAGAGCGACAATGATTTTGAAAAATCATCATCACCAAAGCAAGTAGACTTTGTCCCGGTTTCTCCAGCTCCTTCACCTACCAGAGGAATAGGGAAGGTGAGCAAAATGTGGTAATAATGATTTTATCTTGAGTAGTGCTAAATAAATTCGACTGAGTTAGTAGCAAAAGATTAAGCCACCTGCACCTTTCTACCTCAGATGCAAACATGAAACTAGAGAGTAAACACAAAAAGCCTTAAAACCTCAAACCAGAAAATACCAGTTAGCAGTTGCACATCTTGTGGATGTGTGTTTTTGTGGAGTGTTCAACTGTTAATCTGTGGTTAGTTAATCTTATTCTTTATTTGCTTTCCTCTTGGACTAAGAGGAAGGGGGGTACATTATTATTTTATGAACCATAGCCTGTTTAACCAGGCTAGGGTGAAATAAACCCTTGTCAACTTGCATGTATTCTGCATGAAAATGGAATCTGTCCAATATTTTACTACTTTTTTTTATTTCATTTTTTTTCTTAGTAATAAGTGGTATCTCAGCATACCCAGCCATATTGACTGGTTGCTTCAATTGATAGTGGGTTCCTTATTTACCTGTGATAAAGATCAGTTGTTACTGTATGGGTGTGCCACAGTCTTTACACAGAAATAACACACACTGTTTCACTCTCAGCAATGTTTCTCACCATCTCTGCAAAGTTTGGTGAGTAGCAGTGGGTTACCTCCAAGTCCTAGCCCAAGTCCAACAAGGCGATTTTCAAGGTGAGTACCAGATTGTATCAATAACAGAAAATTGGCATAGCTTGTTCACAGATGGCTTTTGAAATGCCAGGTTTTGTTATAGACGTAACTGATTTCTTTTATATATAAAATAGTTATACAACTTTAGATATTGATGTAAACTTCGGGTTTTACACTGCTCTAAAATAGTCCTTAAAATTCTCATGTCGCAACATTGGGATATCGGGCCACATTGTGGCATCTCTCTTCTCAGTGTAGTCTCTCTATTGCTCTTAATCACATCTTAAGTAATTATTTTTAATTCTAAGGAGAAAAAAAGCCCCAAACAGATTTAGTGTTTGTTACTGATTCTGGTTTTACTTGCATTGGCTGCTGTTTTGAGTGACACAATTAGATTTTATCAGGCCCTAACAGTTCAGCAAAGTACTGCCTGTCAACTGAGGTCTAGTCAGTGCCTAGATGTGAGCTTTTAGATTGCCCCGGGTATGAAAGAATGTTCCTAACTTTTTTTGCTGAAGTCTGTGCTTCCTGGTCTGTCTTCAGAGAAAAATAAATAAACAAATGAATGAAAAAAGGCCTTAATTTGGATAAGCTGTTTTAATGCCTATTCTTAGGGTTTTCCACTTAGTATCTGAGTATCTTTAGATTCTTTACATGTTTCAGCCTTCCTTTATTAGTGGTGATATCTTGTAGCATATGCCTTCTTTTAGCAGGAGAAGCCAGAGTCCGATTAACTGCATTCGACCAAGTGTTCTTGGGTCAATAAAGAGAAAAGGTACAGTATTTGGTTTTAGCTAATACAATAGGCTCACTTGTTAATTTTATAGTTCATATAGCTTCCTTCATCATTCTATTCAATTGGCTGATGCTTCAACTAGAAATAGATATTACAGATGACCAAATAAATAGAACTGTTTGTAGGGATAAACCAGACTTCCCGCAAGTCCTTTCTGTTTAATTTCCCACAGAAGTGTTGTGTTTGTGCAGCTGCAGAAATGAGCAGCCAGGTCTAGAACCCATGTGTCACAACTGACATGCCCAGTCAGGTCTGTACTTGAAAACCTCCAGATGTTTGTATGTAGGCACCTCTTCTACAAGTGTGCAGAGGTTACTTCTTTTCACTAGTCCATAAAACCAACACTTTTTCTGTTCTAATCCCTCTCCATTGCTGTAGTCATCTACAGGTGGTAAGAAACTAATGTAACATGCTTAACAAAACAAGAAATACAACTGTTGGTATATTTACCTTAAACAGAAAATGTTGAATGTCCTGGCTAATGAAGTGCACAGGTACTGTAGATTCAAAATCACTCTTCAAAACCAAAAGCTGATGCAGAGATGTGGTAGACACCTTACAGCTTTATTGGGAAATACTGCTCTTTCTACATTTTTCTTCAAGTTTTAACTTCTGGTTATTATATTGCATCTGTTTTTACATCTTCATGCTTTGCCATTGTCCCAGAACGCTTCTGGCTCTTGAGACAGCTATTAAAATACTTTCATCTGAGTTCTGCCATAGCCTATTTAAGCATATATCTCTCCTCCATTCTTTTAGAGTATTTGGAAATCAAAGTCAGTATATAAGTTTAGTGATAATCCTGGACATTGTTTTTATCAATTGCAGAAGGAAAACAAGCTTTCCTCATTTTCAGCTTCTCTGCTTTGGTTGAACTCGTCAGTGAACTGACAGCTGAATAAACTGAAACAAGAAAAATATTCTTTGCTACTGAAGAATAAATATCTGATATATATATAAAACTCCATAACTCACAAAATGTTACTGAAGCTTGGACTGAAATGTTTCCAAGATATAGTCTTTAAAATTTCAGCATTAAACTTCTGTTTTACATATAAAATAAGGCTTGCTCTATTGCAGCAAGTTTGAACCTTGATTCTGTTCGCTCTGTAGAAGTACACTGAAAGCAGATTTTAGTTTCAGAGAGTAGTAATTTTTTTTGTCATGCCTTTATCTTTTACCAAAGGTGTAACAGAGATAGAAGATCATCCAAAAAGACTATTCCAAGGATCCACCAACATGCTTACCCCTGAAGTTTCACATCAGGCAGACCTTGGGGGATGGTAAATGCTGTGCTATTTATTGTGTCGATTTCATCAGAAGCATTAAAAATCTCTTTTCATCTAGCAATGCTTATGCTTGAAGCTGCTTTAGGTTTGGTTTGGTGGGTTTTGTTTTTAATACAGACAGCTCTTAATTTTGCAGCACTGAAGTTATGACAGTAGTATTCAGTACAGGCAGTAATATTCACTACAATTTTACAGTTTCTAGGACTGCCTGTTAATATGCTTCACCTATGTGGGAACTGAGTATGTTTAGGAGAAGATACCTCATGGCTGGCAATTCTTGGAGTCTAGTTTCAAGTTGCAGTCAATGTGAATGTCAATGCTTGTGGCTGGATTAGGGTTTTTTCTCCTTTTTTTAATCTTGTGCTTAGTCACATTGGAAAATTAGTCTGTTTGCCCCTCCCTGCTGCGAGGGGATAAAAAGTACTATGTTAAAAATTGTAATGACTTGAAATAGCAGTGGGTTTTGATTTAGTATTTTAGTCAGTAGGTTAATAATACACAGGATGTGCCCTCACAACTATCAAGACAGGGTTGTTCACAGTGCTTCTGTCCTTTTTGCCTCTCAGCTGATGTACAGAGCTGTGTACAAGCTTTGAGCCCATTGCAGTGGCAATAGCAAAATATTTTCCAGTACCTTTAAAACACTTACCTTTTTTTGCACACCCTATTCACAGTAGGCATAGCAGTGCAAGGTAATTTGCTGCATCTTGGTTTGAGATGGTTAATTTTAAAAACACTGATGCTATCAGTGTTCATAGATCCTCTGTAGTTATCATAGAATGCTTTGGGTTGAAAAGGACCTTTAAAGATCATCTAGTCCAACCTCCTTGTAGTGAGCAGGGACATTTTCAACTAAAGCAGTCTGCTCAGCACCCTGTCCAACCTGACCTTGAATGTTTCCAGGGATGGGGAATTGACAGCTTCTCTGGGCAATTCATTCCAGTTATAATTTTGTGTTCTGTGAAACACACAGTGAATGATACAACTGAACTATGCACAGTTTTATCATTGTCTCTCCTGGCAAAAGAAGCCTCTGGATGTATGTTAACCCAGGACCTCGTAGGGAATGAGATAAAGCTTGCAATTAATTGCTCTGCTCGCCTTATGCTTCTCATCTGTACACCCTTTCAGGGTGAGCTGGAGGGGAAAATTGGCAAAATGTTATCTGTCTGTTTGGAAGTGATGCAAGGTGTGTAGTTGCAGTTTTATTTCAAATCACAGAGCTTACTGTTTCTTCAGAGATGTGTATTTGTTTTTAAAATGGCTTTATAAGGAATGAATGGAAGCGAGTATTTAAAACTCAGCAAGAGTACTGCATCTCTCCTGTCTTGGTGTTCCTGTCTTTTCAGTCTGCCATCACATGCTCTTGATGACAACAGAAGCAGTGCAGGCTCTTCCTGTGACTCACCAGCTGAAGTCGGCACCAACACAGACTCTCCAGTCTCACTCTCTGACTCCAGATCTCCTTTTTTACCAGTAGATCTTACGGCTAAATTACCTATTAATTGAGAAGCAGAAGTCTGCTGATGGACACCAAGAAACAGGCTGGATATCAATAAGACTTTCTGTTGTGTGTAACTGATTCTGTTCCTCATAGGAACTTCCAGAAATGTCATGATTTCTAGAAAACTTCCAGAATAGTTCCTTGAGGAGGAATTCACATTTCTAGTGATTTGTATGACATTTACTAAAATACAGTAAGCATTTGAATTGCAACCATATTTGATGCTAACACGAGTAAGCAAGCTGTTGATTGATAATGGATATTGTCTTCCTGGCCCAAGTTACCAATCCTGGGTGTATCTTCTGCTTGTGGACGACGTGGCTTCCAAACGGCCGACAGACAGTGCCCTGGCTAGCATGAAGTGGTGCTTGTGTAGATACCTTTCACATTTGTCCTCAGTCCAAAACCCATGAAGCAGCTTACTAATTTGTTTTTATTCCATGAGTGTTAGTTATTTATATTTTTTTGTTCTTCATATGAAAGGGGGAATGTTTGGGGGGGTGGGGTGGGAACTGATTCTTATGTTCTGTTATGATTGGCTGTTAATCAATATGTGTTCTAATAGATGTCAAAAGAAGAAGTTGGTCATTTATCAACTTAAATTTTATATGTTGGATTTTATTCATGATCGTGTCTGCTGTTGTGACTATTTCCAAATTAGGTGTGGAACATTTTTCTGGGGTTTTGTATTATTTTCTTTTTCTTCCCAATTTAGATGATGTTTTAGAGACGTAGATGCTCTATCAAAGGCCTTTTTAATAGGGGAAAAATAGTAATAATGTTTGGAATCAAGCATTAAATCCTGAGGTTTTAGTATTTAGTACTTCAGAAGTGCATTATTTTAACAGTCTTCATCCTCATCTATGACTTCTGTGGGACAAATACAGTGAGGGATCATGAATGCCTTTTTACAGGCCGAGGTGATCAAACGTTGAATCTGGGTAATCTCCTGATGTCGCGTCCTCAAACAATGGTATCAAGTTATTTCTACTGTTGTAAACTTCAGATGCTGATTGGAAACCTACAATTTGGTAATCTGAGAGATTTCCGGATTCTTGTACTACATTTCAAAAGGCAGGGGGTTTGAAGCATCCTGATCTCCACTCTGAAGTTCCCCAAACAAGAGGAAAAATTTGCAAACCCCACCATAGATGGCTGTTTCAGATTTTCCAGTGGCAGCCTCATTTGGTAGTCGATTCCTGCCAACTCCTGCAATTGAACTTCCCCTGCTGGATCCCCATTTGTACATGTGTACATCTGCACTACGTGGTTTGAAGCCTTCTCTCTAGAGAGGTTCATATCTGAAGCAAAAGCTTTTATTTTTAAACACTAAATATTTATAATGTGTAATGAAGTGAGAAAAGTATGGAAACTTCCTCAAGTAGGAGAAAAGCCCACTCTGAACTCTGCTGTGAAAGCTTCACATGGATGAAGCTTTCATTGACAGCAGCCATCAAAATTAGCAATGGACAACCCGGTGTGCAGAGATCTGGTGACCTGAGGACCAATGACTGGTTTCCAATGTCTTTACTGTAGAAGGAAAATAGAATGCATTTAATAGTTTTACTCAGTTCAAGTAAGATATGACGTGAAAAATAGTAATAGTGTTTGGAATCAAACATTAAATCCTGAGGTTTTAGTATTTAGTTCTTCAGAAGTGCAAAGGTTTCTGATTTCATTCCTCTTAAATTATTGTAATCACCACCTTGCTGATTGCAGGTCCTTTTAAAGTCCAGGCTGCCCTTCAGCCCTGCGGCAGAGGGACAAGCCTGTGTTTGCTGTCTGTTTGCTCTCCGCCTAACACAGCGCAGGTTCCTTTCACGGTTTCAGGTATGTGCCAAAGAGTTGCTGTGTGTTCACTCTTCTGTGGTGAGGGCAAGACTTTTTTGGTTTTTTTTAAAATCTTGCTTATTTCTTAAGAATGAACCTCCTGGTGTCTCTTCCAGTCTCTCTTAAAAGGTGCATCAGTAGAGGGCTTTACTAGTTGCGTGTGGGGTCAACTTGTCTCTTTTCTGTCAAATATTTATGCTATTTTTCAAATAAGTGCCAATAAATGGAAAAAGAAATGTGTTTTGCTGTTTCTGCACTTTGTTGGGAGGTAACCTGTGATTAAATATTTCCCTTTTTAAATTAGAGTATCTATTGTAACCCACTTCCACCTTAGTTTACATTTGTCTAGTTTACATTTTAAGTTGGTCTTAAAATCTGCAGCACTTTTGTTTGCCTAGTGCATTGCTGTCTTACAATTCTGTGACAACTCTGGAAGAAGAATAAACCTAAACATTTTCAAAATACATTAATAGCTAAATGTGTCCCTAGTTTATGCCTAGAGGAAGTTGTGGTGAAATAGTTTGGAAGCTGGAAGCTAGAGCTGGCTGGTAGATGGTACTGAGGCTCTTACCTCTTGGGAAGAAGTGGGGAGGGGAGTCTTTGTGGTTTGCCATAGCAGGTCAGTGAATGCTGTTGGAGGAGAGGGAAGCTGTATATATCTGCAGTCGTTCCTTTCCTTGCTTTTGCAAAACAGAAATCACTTGTGGAAAAAGGCATTTCAATTTCTTGTCCATCCCTGTCACCAAGAACTGCAGTTTTGCTCCCTGGTGTCAGGAGACACACAGGGTTTTTTCCACTGAAATGCAATATTAAATTTTGAAACCAAATTATCCTGCAAAATGCATATCTGGATTTGGGGACTTAGGGGGTTACAAATGTGCATAATCAACCCTGTTCTGAGAGAGTCACTCATGCTGTATTACCTCTGGTTTACTAATTTCCCATTTACTCACGAGCAGTGACTATTGAAGCTTTTCTGAATGTCATGCTTACAAGACTATTGCACATGATGTTCCTTAATGGATCTGAGTTTGTATTGCTAGTGTCTGTAGCTTTGTCTCTGAGAAGAAATGGGCAGCTTTCTTAGGCCATATTAGAAGTATTATAATCATGGTTTTTTTAAATTTTTATTTTTAAAATGTATAATGTATGTGTATGTTACGCTATATATTATTTTTTTTATTCAGCCACTCTTCTGGGGCATCCTGCTGTTTCTCTCTGGGATTCTGCCACTCCTCTCGAATGGCACCCTTCCAAAGTCATGCCTGTGACCGGTGCTTTACTGGTCTGGTTGAAAACTATCCTGGAGGATTTGTTGGCAGTTAAATCATGTCTTCAGCCAATATTTCTTCCTTGACAACTGATAGGTGTTTTTCTTCCTTCCACCATCTCCAGAATGACATAGTTGCTGAGGGAACATTGATAACCGTGCCAGTGCTCAGGGGGACTGTATTTTTGGAGTGAGCACTTTGGTGGTTACTGCATTTAGCAGAGGAATAGATACTTCATGCTAGAAGAGAGGTACAAATGCCAGGAAAAATGAGCCTGTGCATCAGCCAGATTAACTCACTAGGGTCTTGTGTGTCTTGTCAGCAAGCTGGCTGATCTGAACACTCAACAGCTGCCCGTGCTCCTTCTGAGACTTGTGTAAGAACTCAATCCTAAATTTGTTCTTTTCACCTTTCTTCAGAAAATTTGTAAATGTTCACCAACCTGTGCAAACAAAACAGGTCTCCAAAGTCTTGTGCTGCTGAGACTGAGATATTTTGATTTATAAATGTTTATTGTGGTTCTAATACAAGTGCTGTCTTAGTCCAGCCCTGCTATTGTGCAATTATTTGCCGGTGAAGTGACTAAAGGCAGGAGTGACCTCTGGAGCTCCACCACCAAGCTTCCTGCTTGAGAACAGCTTGTGCATTTCTTAGCAGTAGGCATTTCTGAAATGTTCACTTTATGCTGTTGTGTTCTTGCATATGTTGGAATGGTAACTCATCTACTTAAAATAGAGAGCTTCGGGAATCATAATTAAAATGTGTGAGCTCTTCACATCCTGTTTTAAGCAACCTTTCTCATCACCAACTGGCAGATGGAGTTTAAGTTGATCCTTTTTCTCCTGGAAGCTCAAAGTTAAAATATTTGTAAATGTAATTGAATGTTTACATCTACAGTACAATAATTAAAACCTTACTGATCCAAAGAGGAGCACTTGGCTTGCAAGAGCCCTTTCCAGTAAGCAGATGCAAAAGTTGTCACCTCCCGTTTTTTATTTGGTGTCTGTTTCCTGAGGGTAGGTCTTGGGTGATTGTTTGTTCATTTGTTTTACCTGTAGCAGTAGATTCTTCCCACATCTGTATCTTTGGTATGAGCATCCTTGTGTGAAAAATTCGAGACCAGCTGAGAGCCAGCCAAGGGTTTGGTCAGGAGATGCCTTTCCTCTGTCGCAGTGGGCTCCAAGCAGACAGCTACTGCATCTAAAAGACCCAAACCCCATGTTCATGCTGGAAGGGAGAGATTGTTTCCCCTGTTGGGGTTTTGTGGTAGAAGCATAAGGGGCGAGGGGGGAGGGAAAAACCACTGAAGGAGAATATCCTTGTGTGACTCTCAGGAACTGGCTTGCAAACAGAAATTTCAGAGCAGGGGAGGAGTTGGGTGCATTTAAACCAAAACCAAACACGGCCTTTTCCTACTGCTTCCCCTGGGTGTCTCAGGCAACTGGTGAGACTTCCCCAATCCCATGAAGATTCCTCAGACAAATCTGCTATTTATCAAGTTTAAAATTAATAGTTTAGTTCCTTCTTCTTTTACTTGCTTCATAAAAGCCTTGGAAAGTGCTTATTTAAGACTTCCTTCCACAATTAATAATGATGTGTCAGTGTTTATAGTTCTGCTGGATGTCGACTTCAGCAGGAAGAGCTGCCCAAGCAGGAGCAGGTTTTTTTGCTGGAGGTACTAATCTTTGGAAATGTGGTTCTCATGATTGCTTCTCCCCCTCCTGTGGAGAAAAATCAAACCCACGATGTGCATATTGTGCACTGGTTTTTGTGACATGGAAATAGTGTGCTGTGCTGTCTTTCCAGCCAGCTTAAATCAGGCCGTGCAGCACTGAAACGGCTGTGAGAAACTCCCAGCTAAAAATAAATCAAGATCCTTTCACTTCAGCAGTCAGTTTTGATTTTGGAGACTCCTGGCAGATTCCCAAGGGAAAGGCGCTAGTGGCTTTGGTGATGTTGATGGCAACACGAGATTCCAGAGCCTTACAGCAGAGTTTTATTTGTCTCTTAATGGTGGTTTCTTGTTTGTTAAAGCATGTGCTCATCTAATGCCTTTTGCTTGTACCTCAAGCCACCTAGAGCATCTAGTTTCCTAGAGAAGAATGATCTAATTTTCTTACTGTAAATTGTATTTTGTTGTTATAAATTGTATTGTTAACTCCCTTTTTTATTTTATTTTAACTGTAAATGTGGATTTCAGTTCCATTACAGACTCTTAGTTCTTTTGCTCCATGTCTTTGTTATGCATTGTATCCATCATCTTTGTTCCTTCTCAGCATCTCTTGTTCTGTTAGGGCCAGGATGACTGCAGTTACGTGTGGCTGAATTGATATTCCACAACAGAGGTATTACAGAGAGCCTGCTGCTCAAATGGGCCCCTTACTGGCCTGTTTCCTGATAGTGAGGAGATCATCCATTGCTTTGATCGTGCTGCTGTAATTATGGTTGTGAACTTGCTTGAATTATTCCTTTGCAGAGTCTCTGCTGTTTCAAAGACCAGCATGCATTACTTTGCCTGCATGGAATTCCATATCATACTGTCAGCATGGTTATAGAGCTTTGCAAATTTCTAAGAGCTGATGTGCATTAGCTACAGTTCATTATCCAAAGTAAACAGCTAGTTAGCGTGCAGCAGGGAGCTTCTATAGTAGACAAAAATAGACCAAAAAGTGAGCTTGGCTTTAGTCGTTACACTGCCTGTGTTCATTCCTCCAGTACTCGTTTTTTGTGGATGTTCTCCAGACCCCTTTCATTTATACATTCGTTATCTGTAAATGGCTCTTGCTAGGCTGCCTAGTGTTTGTTTCCCAGTCTTCACCAGCTTATGTCAAGCAGCACTAAGCAAGTGATATGCTGCTGGCAGCAGCATTCTTCGCTCTCACTCAGCAGCTTCAGTCTTCATTTCCTGAGGCAGCAAGTGATGCCTACAGGGGAGATAGACTCCACTGTCAGCATCATTAACTTTGGATGTGTCTCCTCCAGCTCTAGTAAGAGAAGGTGCCTTCTCTAGCACTCCAGTGAGGAGATGAGTGCCCTGTTTCACAGGGACATAGCAAAGAATCTGTTTTTTCACTACCACTCAGCCCCTATCTCTGCATGCAGCAAGGCTGGAGGATCAGATACCAGGATTACTCAGCCCTGCATGCTTTGTATTGCAGCCTGTTCCCTTACTACTACTTTTGGCCAGAAGGGCCTCATACAAAGTCAGAGGGCAAAGCACCTGAGCTGCTCTGATCCCAGAACTCAAGCTCTGTCCTGGCAGAGAAGGTGATTTAGCATTTGGGGTTGGTTTTTTTAAGATCTGTACAGCTTGGTCCCTGAATTTTGAGGTTGCCCTGAATCACCACAGGCCCCATGAAGCATCTCGGCAACTGAGAACTCTTTCCTGTAAACAAAGTATTCCTGGATCTGGTTTACGGGCTCAGGCAAGTTCCCTTCTGTAGCCTTGCCCTACCAGTGGGCTGGATTTACCTGTGCACGTTAAGCCTGAAGTGCAAGAGTCATACTCCAGACAAAGGAAAAGGGTGATGGAACTTGGCATTTAGCAGGAAAGCTGTTCTAAGGAAAGCCAGGTATCCTAAAGAGACATTGACAAATGAGGACTAAAATATGGTCATTTATTGCCAAACCTATTTGGCAGACTCTTTCCAGTTTAAGCTTGTTGGTTATCAGATACTTCCTACCTATGAACATACAATGCAATAACATGTGACTGGCTTTGACAGTTCTTAGCTAGTTGATTCCAGGAAGGTTTTCTCTGCTCTGTCATTGAAGGCACAGTTCTGTGCATGGACTTCTCTTGGAGCTGCTGCAAATGCCTCTGTTAAGCTGTTTAAATAAGAGCAGTGACTCTTATCATCTGATGGCACGTTTGGTTCTTTTCCTGGAGCATGCTTTGAGGAACGTCAGCGGCAGCTCAGCATTTTCCTCTGCAGGGACTGGATCTGTTTCCAGGTGCTCTCTGTGTGAGGCTGCTCAACACTCTCCAGAGTTGGGGGGGCTCCATCGTTTCACCAGGGATCCCAGCTGAACTGCTATCTGAAACCCTCTCTGACCTCTCAAAAGTTAAACTGGGTCTATTTAGTTTTAAGCATTCTATGATTCACTCCTTTAGAGAAAACAGGGACGTCTAAGCATTTCCTGATCCAGACAAGTGCAAACACCTAGAGGAGATCATGTACCAAGCCTACAGCTACTTGGAGTGACGCTCATGAAAGTGATCTTGGCAGCACTCCCATCTCCTGCCTGCCAGCATTGCTGCTTTGAGGTATCGGTGCCATAGCAAGTGCTGGGTAAACAAGATGGTTGTTTCTGCTGGATGAGCTGAAAGCCCTCCTAACTGTCTGCTGAAAATACTTTACCACTTCAAGGAAGTGACTGTTATGTTTGTGTTAAGAGTCAGGAATGGGAAATGACGTGAACACTTAACAGCTTTTCCTGGTGTTTTTAAGAGGAGGCTTATTCACTGTCTCAGGTCTTATTTCCAAAGGTATTCAGTGTTCTTCATAAGGCTATGAAGTACTAGAGTTGTGTGCATGCATATATGCATATATAGAGATGCATCAGAACACACAAATCCTGCCTATCCACCTGCTAAAATTGTCCTAGTGTCTCCCTGCGACCAGGGGTTTGATATATTCCCTCTCCCGGTGCTAAACTGAAACTGTCCTCAGGTCTTGTTTTCCCAGCAATGGGATAAATCTGTGATTATACAGTGTGCTCTAATCCTCCCAAAGTAGAAAGAAGTCAAAATTCACATTTGTCATACTTACTTTGCCCAAGCATCAGCTTTATCTGCACTTGTTGAGTTACACGGTGAATTTAACCTTTTTTTTTTTTTATCTGCATATTGCTTCTTGCCCTTGAAAAAGAAATTGCCCAATGGTGTAGTCTTTTTAGTTGCTGATAACTTATTAGTGGTTTGGAAATCAATTGCTTCTCTTTAAATTCCCTGAAAAGGCCCAGGGGCTGGGGCTCTGCTGTCCTGTGATCTCCCTTCCCATGTCTCATGTGTGTGGTGTCCTGCAGCACTAATGTGGCTGCAGATGTCCAGACTTGGCTATAGTGACTCTGAGCTCCTACGTGTGGGATTCTCTCTTCTGTACTGCTGCAAGTGCCTGGCAAAATACAATCCTGGCTTGTGACTGGAACACCAAGATACAGGGGAAAAAACCCCACGCAGTTTAGGTTTTGGGTTTCTTTTAAGATCAGTTTGGGCACAATAACGTGTGTATCTTCGTACAGAACAGCCAGGCCAATTTCCCACACAGCAGTTTTGTCTCCATAACTTCTGGTCAATTCCCTCACCCTTCCCCAGGAAGCAGCAGGTTAAACCACATCATGAAAATCAGAATTAACACTGCAGGTACTTAAGAATACCACTGAAGCCCCAGGAAAGCAGCTCTCCAGTGGCAGGAAAACACTGCACCCTGAAGCCGACCTCAGTGTCTGGAGGCAGCAGAGTGGCTGCAGCACAGGCTCTGGAACACTCTGTTCTCCAACCAGTTAGGAACTTTTTTTTTTTCTTTTAAATACATGTTGATGTTTGATTTTTCTATCATCTGACACTAAGAGATGACACAATTTCAGTACTGAGAATAAAACTAAAGTAACATTTTATTGCCCTTTAAAGACGTACTTGTATTATATGTAAGAAAAAAATGTACAGTGATTAACAACTGAAATTCAACCTTTTTCCTCTCCCTTGTTTTTTTAAGCGACACTGTTGTCTGCATGGTTTCTCTGTACTTCCATGCACAAGCAGAAAAGTGACCCATAACATGCAGGGGGAAAGGAGGTTTAATTTCCAAAATGTTTTTTATACAGATCAGCGCACAATACACAGACTTCCTCTAAACAAAGATGTGTGTGTGAGTCAAATGCAGCATCAGCAGCCCTTCGGTAGAAACAGTCTAAACCTGAACATCTCAATGATGAAATGTCAACATTATATGAAATAAGATAAATGTTATCCTAGAATATAAAACCAGACTTTGAGCAGGAGTTTCTGATACAAAAGAAACCCCCGTCTCGGCTGCAGGGGCAAGGGGTGATGCAGAGGAAAGCCTTTGGTGCTATACTTGGTTTGGTTTCTAAAATGGAAAAAAAAGGTAAATGTCATCTTAGTGTGAGTTCAGCTTCTCTTAATGCCACTTAGTTCAGAAACTGCATGCAGCCCTATGAAATGAAAGGGTCTGATTATAGAACTTGTTTTTATTGTCTACAATTGTGATACAAAGTGGCCGTTGCAGAAATCACCTCCCCAGGTGTCAGAAAACGAGCACTCAACGATATTCCGGCAATGATGAAGTAAGGAATTTGAGAATCCTTCACCTCAAATTCATGGTTTATTTCATAGTTTCACTGATGGAGTTTTTCATTTTCTTCGCTGATTAGTCATGACTCTCATCCCTCTGGTATGTACACAGAAGTGTTATGCACCAGCCTCAGCATGTACAAGGACAAACCAAACGAAGGTTTTACATAAGACAGTTTGCTTTTATAGTGATCGCGCACTGATGTGAACATAGACTAAAAATAACAAAGGTTGCTTTAATAAGGATTTTTTACAGTAGGCATAGATATAAAAGTTTTTCAAATTATTTTCACAGGTATCACTGAACATTTCATAGCTGTCTGTTACAGAAGCACCCCAAAGTGCTTTGAGTCTTTCATTTATTATACATAGTTAAAATATATTACACTTCTGAAGGTATCTGAAATCACTGAACAGTTTTGCTAGCGTCTTAATGAGCCAAATGGGAGTAAAAGGCAGTCCACATTCATGATGTGAATATACAGTAAGGTGTTTGACATCCTAGTAACTCATTGCTCATGTTCTCAAAATAACCATGGTGATGAGACCTGAAAGACAAGAATTAAGAGCCCAATGCCTTAATTTCACTGAACAAAACATTTTAAATAGTCTACCCTGTCACAGGCTAGTAAATAAGGTAAGAGTACATAAATACAAGCAGAATTAATTTATATATACACTTAAATATTAAAAGCATTGCCCCAAATTTTGAGGTAGTTAAAAACCAAAACACAACACTTAAGTGCAGTGTATCTAGTACCTAAATGTCAAAGAACCTATAAATGCTCCCAAGTGATCTCGCTCCAGGAAAATCTCAACATGGAGATTTTGACTAAGGTAAGTGTAACACTGGTACAGAAGCCACCTGCTTTCAGGGGGGCTAGTTCTGGGCAGTGTAATTCAAACGCTGACTCCTCAGTAAGGCAGATTAGCTGAAGGCTCCAAGACAGTTTTGTTTCTGCTCTGTACAGAAAAACTGACCAAAGACCAGTTTTCAACAAAGATGTTAAGCTTCCTTGTCAGTCTGCATAGGGAGCTTTCTACAGGCTCTTTGTTGTGACCTTTAAAGGAGGGGGAAAAAAGAACTGCTCTGATAGAGGTTAAAAACAGATGAAAGCAAGAAATGTGGGGCTAATAAACCTACTCGTGACACACTGAAAAGTTCACTTTAATTATGTGCTGATGCAGGAAAAAATACAAATCTGCGAGTGTGTAGATGAGAGTTATTGCACGAGGCAAAAAGGCGTAGGGAAAAATAGGAGGGCTCCTTGAATTCCAACCTTATGTAACATCAAAATAAGAGTTTATCAGTTCTTAAGCAATCTTACTTTCTTGCAGGCTGAGATGTTGTTAATATAACAGCTTCTCACTGCAGACAGCTTAGCTAAAACCTACAGATCTCACCATGGATAAAGAGATTTCAGAGACTATTTTGCTATCCTGCTACTCTATGCTGATTTAACTTCTTTATAACGATTTTGAAGACAGAAGCATGACAGAACAGAGCTGTACCACTGCCTCCCATTAGATTAGCAATTTATCCACTAAAGAGGCATCACAGTTCAGCTATTTCTTAAGGTCTGTATTAGCTTAGACAACCAGTACTACCACCACTGCTGTGGGCCTTGCCTTGGATTATCTCAGTCATTGCAGAGTAATAACAGAGGCTTCTGGAAGGTGCTACAGGACAGCCTGCACAACTTGCAGAGGGACTTTCAGCCAATAAAGGGTTTAACTCAGTTCTGTAAAGCAAACGCTTCTCCAATGTCATATAACCCAGTTGGTGTGGTATTAACCTCCCTTGCCACACCATCCAGTTGTACTCCCTTGTGGAAGAAAGTGGTTTCATCTTCTCAAGAGCAATCAACTTGCTACATGAGCAGAAGGATCCTTTCATGAACACTAAAGCTGCTGCTACCAAAGGAATCAAAAACTGTCAGAACGTGATAGCTAACCTAGAAACAGGTTAAGTTGTTGTAAATGTATAAAGTCAAGTGGTTTAACACTATAGTTGGCACCAGCAGAAACTGCAGCAATTTTCAAAGCCAGAGATAAAAACAAAGGAAGGATTTCTGCAAGGTCCTGACCTGAAAATACATCATCAGCTCAGGCAAAGAGCAACAAGCAAGTTTTCAACCCTATTGCAGCAGAATGACTTGCATGAATCGGTCGACTGAGTGCGCGCGTTAACCATCAAGAACTTGCCTCTTTTCCCATCACTACCTCACCTCTGGGTATCAGTCTGAAGCTGCCTAGCTCACTTCCTTTAACTCCTCATTTCTGCCACGTGTGACAGGAGAACTGAGTTGAGTGTGACTGTTCTTCAAATCCGAAATGGTTATAGAAAACCAGTCATAACAAAAGAAATGTGCAACTTATCTATGCTTGCTAATTGAGGAGCAAGTTCCAAATGGGGAAGAACTGGGGATGGTGGTGGTCTCTGAGGAAGGGTTGACAACTAATTTCTACACAGTTCAACCGCCAGTCAAGAAGGTATGAATGGAGCCTTTCAGACCAGCTCATCTGGGGAGGAGTGAGAAACAAAAGGACAGAAGAACTCTAGGCTCTGCAATAGAGTAACTATTTCAGTTTAAGACTAAGAAACAGCACATCCCATTCAGTTTTGTTGGCAGCTGACTACAATTGGCTAGCCCTCAAATGAAGGTGAAATTAACCTGTAGGGGCCTGTATATAATAAGTATCAACCAGTACCCTCTTATCACTATGGCTGCAAGTTAAAATGTAAGTGGAGATGCAAAAGGGAAAGTAACGTGGTGCTTTCTCTCCCTCAAGTTTCCCAAGGCCACTGGCAAACACAGAAGTTTCTCAAGTCACAGAAGTTGCAAGAAAACATTTACAAAATCCAAAATACTTACCTAAAACATAAGCAGCTACTAACTTTTGATTCACACTTAAATGGAGGTAGAGAGGCACAAGGGATTCCATTTCCCCAAGTGTAGGTAGCATTAGTGCTGCAACACACACTATTCCTAGGAAGACTGTTAGTAAACTAGGACCCGACGAGGCAGTTCTGTTTTCTGAAAAAGAAGACAGAACCAACTGTAAGGATGTATCTAACCAACACAGATGTCAAATATTCTGAAAAAAAATGTTTGGAGCTGCAATATCCTGAGATTTTCTTTTCCCTTTGGTGTTTGGAATGGGTGGAAAGCAACTTTTAAAACCACCCTTCTAAACCTTCTTCATTTTGCAGTGGAGAAGGCTGCTCCCTGTTCTGATGCTGCAACTTGTTTGCACATGATTTCCCAAACCCCTCCCTTCTGGAGGAGTGGAGCCTGCCAGACCCAGCAGCTACACATACGCACACGCTGCAGACAACTGGATGTCTCAGCAAGGCTTGAGGTGTCACCTTGCATCCTGACTCCACTCCTTGGTATGTTCCTTCAGTGATTAGTAATCAATTAGGAAAGAACATCTCAAAGAGCTGCACAGGCAGATGAACTGTTTACACCTCCAGAGCAAAAATTTGTCTACAGCAAGAGCACAGGTTCTTGGGCCAGATGAATTCCTTGTCCTTCTTTAGAGGATTCAAGGGCTGCACCCTGAACCGGTTTATGTACCACAGACTGGTAATATTTGAATCTTATTTTAAAACCTGTTAGAGTGAGACCCTCAGACAGCCCAGTATCACCAGAATAAGGAGCTGCAAGGTATAGACTAACTGTCCTTCATCCTCTGCAGTTTAACAGCTAGAACCTACTCAAAGGCACATCGTGTAATCTCTGAAAAGAGCTGTTAACAGGTTAGTTGAATGCCTCTAACCAAATTCTTACAACCCACTGGAAATTAGCCCACGTTTATATCAAGTTTTTCCATCCTCAGTGACTAGCAATGTGTATCCTACTGTAATTCCCTGAATCTGTTATTTCAAGGTTGCAAGTTACAGGCAAAGACTGTAGTTGCTTTGTTTACTGTTTTTCTATAAGCAAGAAATATAATGTAGTCAACAAGGTTTTTAAGCAAAAAAATAGCATTTGGATTAAGATCAGTTTCAGATTGTTCAGGGTGGTTCAAACCCTCTGTACCAGAACAACTATCAGAGTAACATTTTGAGATCTTGCAGGTTTGCTTTAACTGTGTATCCTACTAATACCTATCTTGGTGGTTTAGGTTTTTTTTTTTTTTTTAGTAAAAGGTGTTTCACCAGCCAACACACTATGTGTAAGTAGTGAAACAGTTTGGTTTTAACAAGAGGAAGGCTCTCAAGAAGGTTCATCTCTTTTTCTAGAATTGATTTTTGTTCTTGTAAGGAAGAATAAAAAGGTGCTAAGAATATTATAGTATAAATCAGTAAAAGTAACAAGAAGGTAGACTTGTCAAGAATCTAAACTGATTCAGTTCTGGTAAAACCTGATACATTTTACATCTTCCCCCTATTATTTCAATTTAACTGTTCCCTCCAGGTTTTGCCCAAGATTGTTGATTCACTTCCTCATGTATGAAACATGGAAAGATTTTTCACCTGGCAACTGCTTTTCTGTACTCATGAGACAGACAAAGGAGATGGCACAGAACAAGAAGCATTTCAGAAGATGTTTTGGCAATACTTCCTGTTCATCAGGAAATGAAGGATTAAGGGTCTGGAACAAACTCAGAAGAGGCATATGCTCTGAAAGTGCCCAAGGGAGAAAATAACTACAACCCTTTTGCAGGTAAGTTCTCATCAGCTGTAACAGAACTTCTGCACCAGAGGAGTAGAGGATGTACAACATGCAAACGTGGGGCACCAGAGTCTCGATTAATCAAGGCAGCAGAAGCAGAATAGCTGTACTTTGGGTTCTTGGGCCAGTGATCAAGACAGCAGTCTTACAGGTAAGTGAAAAGAACTGTTTTAAAATTTATTTTAGTCTAGTCTTTCTAGTCACTTGAATCATTCATAACTGATTCAGAAGACAGGAGAGAGAAAAGATTTCAGCTACCTGGTTGACACAAAGTCTGCTCAAAAAAGACACTTTCAGCCAGGTGTTCTTTTATTCGTTTTTCCTCCTCTTCCTTTTGTTGCTGTTGTTCCTTTGCAGATGGAAGCAGAGTAGCAATAATCTCCTTTTTCCCTAATGCTTTCCTCTGGCTCTGCTCAGACACTTGCAGTCGGAATTTATCTATCACACCATAGTAAGATGCCCGAACATCTCTGTGACGAATCACACTGCAATGAAAACAACATTTTCAAACAGAGCAACTAAAAGCAGCATGTCTCCTGTGGAATGACTCCCTACATCCCAATGTTTCCCCCTTCCCCCTTGACACAGATACACTGCAGTAGTCCAGATCCCCATTACCTCCTCCATCACTCAATGTCCTTGAAGATTTGATCTTGCCCTCTCTCTCCCCTCCCATTTGATTCCAAAATATATCTGCTCCAATTGGCTAGCCAGAAAGAACAGTTAATTCTCTACCTCAAGCACACCCTCGCCTCAACCTGAAGCTTAGCTCCTAATTTGCACAAAACATCAATTACCTGAAAGATGCTTCCTCCTTTATCAAAGTTGTTAGATGCTGGCCAATGATTTTAAAAGGTACGGGGTGGGGGACTGGAGCGAACAGGGAAGGAAAGAAGACAAGCAGGACTGCCAAACACCTGGGACAGGGATGGCAGAAGTCCAGCTTTTTGAGGAAACCTGGCTCAAAGCTTTACAATTGTGCTTTCTCAGAAGTAAAACTCATTCCCTCTATGAACAAGAGCCAGCTAGATGTAAACGGATTTTCAAAACCAAAAGCCCACCATTAAAGAATGTAACAATGCAGTAAAAATGACAGCTACACATCTACATAAACATTTCTCATCTATCAGCGAGTAAATCTGGGTATCAACAGCAGAGCTCTGCACCGAGAGCCACTCTGAGCACATTGCATGGCCTGCATTGAAACATATGGTGCTGCAGATGTGTCACCAAGAGCTACGCTGGGTGTAGCTACACAAGCTGCAATCACAACTCAGACTGCAGTGTAGATGTATCCTCTGAGTTAGACAGTCAGCTACTTCCTTGGTAAACCTGCTCACTGTCCAGCAACCACTCTGTTGCTCTCCTGTTTTGAATCAGTTGACCAAAGATGGCTTCAACAGTAAGACAGGGTGAGAGCTGTTGCATTCCTTCCAGTTTTGTGGCATTTCATGGGAAAGATTCTATGTGGGACCTACAAAAGGTACAGTTTTAAAATAACACTAATCAAAGACAACACAGACCTCTGAGCAGTGCTCTGCTCAACAGCCTCCTCTCTGCACTCGCCGTTCATTACAAAAAGACATGCCTAGCACTGAAAAGCTGTCACATTCAGGTTTTGAAGTAGTAACAGCTCTTAGGGTTAATATGGGGTTTAATTATTTTTCCAAAGTGGAAGACTTTTTTTGTGAAAGGCTATTCTAAATTTCTAAGATAACAATAGTTCATCTGAGAACAAAACCAAACCCAAACTAACCCCAAAACCTACATGTAAGTGATCTGGCTTCAAGAAGAGTGCCATCTCCTGAGAGGGAAAAAGTTATTCTATCCTTACTAATACAGGACAGTACTCTTAAAATTACTACAAGAAACCTATCTTTGTGATAATACATAGATTAAAATGCTGCAAGGAACAGATTTCTGCGTTTCAGTCTTCATTTAAAGGAACTGTGTTAGATTAAGGTAATGACAATCACCAACACACAGCCAGTGCTTGTAACTGGTATCTAGTTGGAATAGACTATTCAACAAGGAAACAGAGACTAAGTCATCTCCTAAGGCTGCAGGAACGTATGTAATTTTATGTCACTTTAGAGGCCAAAGAGCATGCTTCTGACAGGCTTCCAGCAACCTGAGTGTTGGCTGGGCAACTGCCTTCAATAAAACAAGAGGCTTCCCCCTCCCAACAATCCTAATTCATACAAATCTCAGCATCTCAGAGCAGCAGATTCAACTCTTATTTCTTCTTTTAACACTTCCTTATGAATTTCTACTCTCAGCACCATGGTACTAACTACCAACCTAAACAGAATCTTTACATAACACTGTGCTATGAGAACATGCATCTGCTGCCAAGCAAAGAGATGTTTTCTGCAGACCCTTATAAACAGATACATTCTCCTGTTTCCTTTTAGAGACCATTGCATAATTGGAAGCTCTGTAGAATATCTGTTTAGCTGACAAATGGCTATACTTGCATAGCACTGCTCATATCCTAGCAGTAAACACTGCCCTTAGACAGCAACCATTGGAACAGGACAGGGCTTTTGCTGCACAAATAATTCCTTTGGAAACATGCATATGCCTTATTTTCCCTTTTTTTTTAAATTTATTTTTAAATAAAACCCCATTTGTTTAAGATTAACCAAATGTAAACAAGATTGTGTAAATGTATGTTAAAGACTGGGATAGCTGACTGATACACTGGAATGTTCTGACCTGGTTTGCTCCACTTTTAGGATTGTTGCCCCTGCACACTGAAACTTTCTAGTTCCACATTTTAAACTTCCTTCCTATTTGGTGAGTCCTTGGAATTTTCCAAATTACACCCAAGGAAAACAGTCTACAGGAAAGAGCCATTCCCCAACCAAAATCTGATCAAAGATAGATCACTCAATAGTGGAGAGGGCTTTTTATGGCCATTTGTTAGGCAGAGATTGCAGAAAGTGTTTCACAGTTTCCAAATTTCTACTTAGAAAGCTGAGTCTGCTCTTCTAAGCACTTTGTACTTTCCTTAGCTGTATCTGTACATCAATACAGAAATAGTGTGGCAAATGGAAGATGAAAAAAGTGAAGTCTATTTTTGCTTATATACCTGCACTATTTTGAATTATGGCAGCCTACAGACCTTAAACATTACCATGGTCACTTAACTGGCCTTCTTATTTTCTGCTATCGGGCTGGGATACGACAGGAGAAACAAGCAAAGGGGAGATAAGAGAGATCTGAGAACAAGAGGGATGGTGAAAGGCAGGCAAAAGTACCTTTCTAAACACAGCTCAATAGAACAGCATGTATGTTCATTTTAGCAATTTGCAAACCAATATTTCTCACAAAGAAATCTCAACCCTGGGGGTCTTGCTTTTCTTGTTATTTCTAACAAAACAAATACTCAGAGGAGGCTCATATTACTCTCACTGCTGGTTTACAAACTATACTACAAGATGCATACATACTAGCATTTTATTTATGCCTAAAGGCAAAATTAAAGGAGAAAATATCTCCAATATTGTAGTATCTCTGCCCTAAAGTGAAAGAATAGCAAAGACCAGATGGCCACAAGAATATAGGAGAGTAGGAAAATATGGTATCTTTACACAACTTACTTTATACTATGCATGCTGTCATTTACTACCTCTTAAATACTAAAAGAAAACAAGGTAATCAAATGCCATACATTAGGAAAGGAAAAAAACCAACCAAACAAACAAAACCCCCACAACTTTTACTTACATATCAACACAGCACTGAGGCTTCACTGCACCAGTAGCATCAACCACCGCATACTTATTTGGAGTTGTACAAAGAACTGCAATGGAAAGGACAGCAGTGGTAACAAATCATGAATTAATACCTCATCAACTTCATCAACAGAAACACATAAAAACACAAGTTCAGTTTTGTCACACATGAGATTTGTTACATGAATCATAATTGGACTGTTCAAGATGAACTAACCCTTAAATAGAACTTAACCTAAGAAACCCACCTTTGAATTTTAAGGCAAACTCATAGGGGTTATATAGAGTCAACACCTGCTTGTGTGTTGACTGGTCATCTGCATAAAATATAAGTTCTGTAGGAAAAACAAAAACAGGAAGATTTCCTTCCACTAACTCTGGCTGTCTTTTTTGTTGCTGCATTGGCACTGAATCCTCCTTGCTGCTTCTTCTGTTCTTATGATTTTGTATCCTCAGAGACTTCAGTTTTTGAACCGTTTAAGAATTCCAAAGCATTTTGGCAATTCTAAAGGAAAAAAGGGGGAAAAAAAAGAGAAAAGGCAAGAAGATTATTTCCATAAGTCTATACTAAACTGAGGCAGTCAGCAAAGGTGTAAATATGTATAATATATCAAATGTGATGCTTTGTTATCAATCTACCTTTAGCTTAGTTCCTTTAAATACATGGAAAAAAAATAATTTACATCAGGTTTCCATCTGTTTAACAAACTGCTATAAAATAAATGGATAATTCAGTGTATCATGGCAGCATTTTAGTGTTCCAGTCCATGACTAGGTTTGCTTACGCTGAGTCTTTGCAACACAAACCAACCAACAACAAAAAGATATCTCATCCTTGCCTCAGGATATTAACACTCGAGGAAAAAATAGAGCAGAAATGAGGAAACACAAAGAGGTGAGGCAGCAGGAGTCACCATTTAGGCAGGAATCTCTCTGCAGTGGTGAGCTTCCCGGATGAGGTACAACAGCTCAGGTATGTCAAATCCCAGAGATTCACAACAAAAGAATGGGGAACACCTTCATGCCTCGTTTAAACTAAACTCCTGTTACAACTGCATGGTGGTTACAGACAACAAATCGAAAAATAACCGGGATGAACAATACCAAACAGATTTGGGATTTATTATTTGATTAAAAAACAAGACAGTTTTTGTACCCCCGCTGTCTCTAACCAAAGTATAACCGCTGTCATTCCCCCTCTGCCACCCCCACAGCTCTGTTTTGAGTGACATTCCAGAACTAAACCCAGAAACCAAGACCCGACCAAGCAACCATCCCAAATGTAATTTGTAAAACAAAATAAAGACCAGAGTCCTCAGCACGCAGATCACTGACTACACACCACACAGAGCAAAGTGAAACAGCTACACAGTTCTCCCCTCATGAACGACACATTTTCCTGTAGCTCCCACAGGTTAATGATCAAACCAAAGGTGTCCTTTGAGGCTTAACTTTATTCTACGGCAGCAAATATTAAAAGAACAGAAAGTTCCTCCTGACTCCTAAGTTGTCATTTCCACTCCCGACGAAGCTTTCTAAAACCAGATCCGTTCCAGCTGTTCTCCAGCCTGCTAAACTGATTTGGGTGCACCTTTAGAAGTCTAGTTTCTGAACTGTCTAGCAGTGGGTAGCTCTAGCACTATGACCAATCAAAAATAAATGCTTCTTTTTGCATTCTCCACATCACGACGTTCAAATTTCCAAGCACTGGATACACTTCATACTTGAAACATGACACAAGTGTAGGTGTTTACTACAGTACATCTGTTGTATCTTCAGATTTACAGGTTCCAATTGTTATTCATAAACTAACCTTTTAAAGGTATTTATTTTTTAAAATAGCAAATCATCCCTGTAGAATTTAAATTAATGGCTTTTACTGGAACGTCCTTCCCCAAGATCCAGTTTCTTTCAGAGCACAGGTTTGTTTCCACTTCACTGAAATGCTACTAATAATATTCTGAAAACAAATCCCCAATGATAGTGTTCCAAGTTGATGTTCTGCTACCTTATTAAGAAGAGTCTAGAAAAAGAAATGGCTCTGCAAGTGGCAATTTGGGTTCCGAGTGATTCTTAGAATTCTGGCGAATCCCTTTCGGTTTCAGAAGAATTAAACTCTGGAATCACTCTGTGCAGCAAGTCTAAACATTACCTCTTGAACAACTTTATGTACCATTGCAAAGTGAGGTTCATTGTGCCCTTCCAATGTATTAAGACTATAAGAAAAGCTAATGTGGAAAAAATGCCAGCTCATAGAAATACAAAATAACTTCCTTTGAAACTTCTGATATATAGAAATACTTTTTTTTTTTCTTTTTTTTACAAAAGTTAGTTCAATGCAGTAACCATAGGTTAGAATCTTTGGTTCTCATACTTATCTGTACTGCATACATGACTCGTAACAGAAATATAGGCAACTCTGAATTAACAAAAGAAAGGGGGTTTTCCTAATAAATGTTTAGAAATACCATACAGCCAACAGCAAACTACTACTAGGTATTTTTTAAGTTATTACATTTAATACTTTCTTAAATGTTATTTAAAATATCATTTTGATGCTTTTATTCTTTTCTTTAAACACTGCACAGGTTTTGTTCCGATTCCTGGTGTCACACCCCAACTCATTTCTTTAGCTCAGCCAGCAGCATCTGTTTAGCCCCACACATCCCATCAGTGAAGGTATGGAGCACTAAGCCTATTAACAAGCTCATTTTTCTTACACATCCATTGAAAACACAGTGCACAAACCTCCCAAGATTCTACAACTTCCAGGCAGAAAGCCACCAGTCTTAGAAAAGTGTATCCCATTATTGCTTCCTTTTCTTATTGAACTTGGCCGGGTAAGAAATTAAGGCTCAAACTGGCAAAAGTAAAATCCAGCAAACCCAGACCTATAGCAGACACGTTTGCTGACATGGCAGTGTCATTTGGGATACAAATTTCCAAGCAAGCAAGCAGCATCCTTTCCTGAGACAGCCGTTTTGGCTTGGCAGACACCTTGCTGGGCTCTCTCACCATGTGACGCCAGGAAAAGCACTTTTCCCACAGACTGCATTATAAACTCTCCATACACTGGGAAGGATTGATGGTTTAGTATCAGTAACAGCCTACCTTTCACCCACCAACAAGAAACTGCCAAGACTTTTACAGGGGAAGGCGGTATCATCAGAACTGCCCACACGGACCGACCCCGAGGCAGCAGCGGTGTCGAGAAGGCGGCTGCCGCTGCCCCCCGCACCCGGCCGCCTTCTTTAACAGGCACTCGCCGCTTCTCTGCGCCGCGCACCGCAGCAGATCTTCACCACCACCGCTCGGTTCCGCGGTCCCCCTAATTACCTGCAGAACGTACAGGCATGCACAAACAAATCTGTACAAAACCGAGCCCCGTGGTCTCAGTTCTGTGACCTACGCTGCCCAGATGGGCTTCTCCCGGTGCCGGCAGCGGAACTCCCGGCCAGAGCAGGAATCTGCCAAACTGGGCGCTCGCTAAAGGACGCGGGGCAAAGCGCGACACCTGAGCAACGCCAGCTCCCTTCCCACCGCTCTTTGAAGTCCGGACAAACAATTGCCGCTGATATTTTTTTAGCACAATAAGGATCTTTCCTCCCTGAAGTTACTAAATATATACCGCTGGTGTCACAGCAGCACAGATCTGCCAGCGTTTCCTTTGAAATCCTTTTCTTCATAAATGAAACCTGACAGAGGAAAAACACGAAGTGAAAAGTAACTTCTCTCCGGGGTCAGAAATAACACTGATTGTTATTTGTTTTTACTTAACAAGTATCTGCTAAAAAAATAAATCAAGTGAGGAAGTTTTTTGTTCCCATTTTAGCTGCCAACAACCTCATCGCTGTGATAAACCGTGGGCTGTTTGTTCATCAAACCTTGACAGAACAATGGGAAGTTACATTGTTACATGAATCGCACAAGGCTATGTAAAACTTGTAACAAAAGCACCAAATCAGGTACGGGAAGGTACCAAATGTATTCTGCCCTACTGGGGACTCGGCCCTCCAGGACATCATCCCTGCTCCCATGAGACACAGTCCCGGCCGAGGCTAACTAATTGTAACTATCCTAACCAATATTATTGTGGCTACTGGGGATGTGAAACTAGAGCCTCGGATGGGGAACCAGGGGCAGGACCTGACAAGTACTTGTGGGGACCTTACGGGTGCACCTCTCCCCCCAAAGACCCTTTGAGGCCAGGATTTGCAGGGGTAGGGCTTAATAGTCCTAGGAATTGGTGCAAACACCTTACGTTGAATGTGACCAACCCTCAGGACTCTAGTTGACTTATAGGACGAAGTTGGAGGATCCGATACTATGAGTCGGGAAAAGATGGGGGCGGCTTCATTCTCATAAAAAAGAAACCAGTCCCGAATGATCAACTGCCAGTGGGTCCTACCCAGGTCCTGAAGGAGGAACCAGAGGACGGTGTAATGATAGTTCCAGAGAACAAGGTAACCATAATTCCTGTGATAAATAGTACTCAAGTCACCCAAGCCCCTGACAGAAATCTTGAGGAAAATCCCAATTCCCTTTGGAAATTGATGCAATCCAGCTACCTGGTGTTAAACAAAACTAGCCCAAACCTTACTGATCATTGTTGGTTGTGTTATGGGATAAAACCACCCTTTTATGAGGCTGTAGGAGTGGGAGGCCCAGATGTGTAAATGGCTCCAATCCGGCGCAGTGGATATGGGGCGCGGAAAAACAAGGAATTACATTGACCCAAGTAACGGGAAAGGGCCTGTGTGTAGGCAAGGTTCCAGAACACAAAAAGCAGTTACGTGTCAATATTGGTAAGAAGGAATTGAAAAAAACCTAAAAGACCCGTACAATGGTTGGTACCAGCTAATAACACCAAGTGGGTCTGCTCCACTAGAGGAGTTACACCCTGCTTGTCGTTAGAACGCTTCAATGAATCCTCAGACTATTGCGTGCAAGTGGCAATAGTCCCTAAGATTTTCTATCATCCTGAGGAGTTTGGTTTTGATTCACATATTACCCAGAAACACCACCTATCTAAGCGGGAACCCTTTACGGCATTAACAGTAGCTACTCTGATGATCTTGGGAGGTACTGGAGTGGGTACTGGAGTAGCCTCGTTGGTACAACACAGTCAAGAATTTAAAGCACTGAGGGTGGCAGTAGACAAGGACCTGGCAAGAATTGAACAATCAAGAACTGCTTTGGAAAAATCTGTTAGATCACTGTCGGAAGCAGCATTACAAAACCGGAGAGGGTTAGATTTGATGTTTTTACAGCAAGGAGGAGTATGTGCAGCACTCGGAGAAGAATGTTGTGTACACGCAGACCACACCGGGATAGTAAGGGATACCATGGCAAAGCTGAGGGAAGGACTGGAAAAGAGGAAAAGGGAACGGGAAGTGCAACGGAGTTGGTATGAATCTTGGTTTAATCATTCCCCATGGCTAACTACTCTGTTATCGACCCTAGCGGGACCACTGATAT
>WTSP01015761.1:0-11296 GCA_025331215.1 Actenoides lindsayi | reverse complement strand
CCCTTCACCGCCCAGCCCCCCCGGCCTCAGCGAGGTATGAATTTGGCGCCTTGTCCTCCTATTGGCCCGTCTCCGTCGCCAATGTACTCGGGGCAGGTGCGATGACGTCACAGACGACCAATCAGCAAAACGCTTCTTTCGGCAGGTCCACCAATAGCGAGGCGTGCCGTCGCTGTCCAATGAGGCGAGCCCTACTTTGCGGAAGGTTATAAAAAGGCTGGACGCCGAAATTGACCCCCTCACTTCGCTGCCGAGCTGCTCGCGGCAGGCGCCATGTCTGGCCGCGGCAAGAGCGGCGGGAAGGCCCGAGCCAAGGCCAAGTCTCGCTCGTCGCGCGCCGGGCTGCAGTTCCCGGTCGGGCGCGTCCACCGGCTGCTGCGGCGCGGGCACTACGCGGAGCGGGTGGGCGCCGGCGCCCCGGTGTACCTGGCGGCGGTGCTCGAGTACCTGACGGCCGAGATCCTGGAGCTGGCGGGCAACGCGGCGCGCGACAACAAGAAGACGCGCATCATCCCGCGGCACCTGCAGCTCGCGGTGCGCAACGACGAGGAGCTCAACAAGCTGCTGGGCGGCGTTACCATCGCGCAGGGCGGGGTGCTGCCCAACATCCAGGCCGTGCTGCTGCCCAAGAAGACCGGCGGCGGCGCGGGCCCCACCAAGCCCGGCAAGAAAGGCGGCGGACAGCAGTCGCAGGAGTACTAGGCCGGCCGCCCTTCCGCAGCGCCACACAAAGGCCCTTTTCAGGGCCACCCCCATTACTCACCGGGAGAGCTGCGGTCCGCGGGAGGGGGGGGAAGGGGGTGCGGCTCTGTTGTGCCTGGAGGCGGTGCCGGGCCCGGCCAAGAGGGGGCGGAGCCTAGCAGCACTGGCGTCCGCAGCGGGTGGCCTACCAGTTGAAGTGGCAAAAGCCGGCCCACTCCGAAAGAGCTGCTTCATAAAGACTTAACTCTGGGGTACTTAAATTTAACTGTATTTATCGTCTGCTACATACGGTGGATGTTGCATAGAGAATAAACAATGCTTCACTTCCAAAACGGGACCCAAGTAAGATGCCGTTTCAGTGTTTCTGGAAGGCACTGTAAGGCACAAGTCCCACTGAGAGGATGGCACCTTGCAGCGAGTGCACGGAGCCACCACAAAACAAAGGGGCAACAGCTCAGATTCGGGCTTGCTCTGCAGCTCCCCATTGACTGGTTGGCATAAACACCTGGCTCAGACTACCCTTGTAGACAAGTGGACAAGGGAAATTAGACTGTCCACTTAACTGCAACCTTGATTCCTCTTTAACTGAGACCTATGATCAATGTGGCATCTCTGCTACTTTGCTACGAGGAACTTGGTATTAGAACCCTGACTAGCTATCTTCCTCTTCAGCACTCTGAGGAGAAAACAGGCCCAACTAATGACTCCTGGCAGCACAGCACTTCAGTACTGTCTCAATCTGTAACGGGGGCCTTGTTCCTAAATGGAATAGAACACTTAAAGATTTTGTCTTTTTTTTTTTTTTTTACCTTCCTAGCTACAAAAACTGTTGAAAAAACTTCAGAGACACATTGCAATACAGAGAAATGCAGAGAGGTATGAAAGCCCTGAATAGCATTAAGTACTCAAGTTAGTTACCTTAGTATTTCAAGGTTTTTTACCCAAACATCAGTTAAAACCAGTGTGAACATTTAAATACATCCCCTCCCTCCAAAGGAGGACGATAGCATAGCTGCAAAGACATGCTAGTGGTAGTGATCCTGCTGACCACACCATCAGCGGGCATCATTGAGTTGCCTTGCCACACTAAGGATGTGCTTAGCTCCTTTGCTCAGAAGTAAACTAGCTAGTTCAACACCAAGGTTCTCTGCAGCTTCCTGGGCCTGACCGGAGACATTCTTGGCCGTGATGCCAACACGCTGCACGTCATCGTTCGGTCCATCTTCGTTCTGCAAAAACAAACACCTCAAGGTAAGGCAGCGGACAGGAGTGGGCAACGAATAGTTTACGCCACAGTTGAAATGTGGCAACATCTGTGGTCTTAGAAGCCCTGGGAACAATGTGCTGTTACTGTTTCCAAGAAACCAGACAAAGTAAGAGATTTTAGGAGGTCTAGTTCTGTTATTCAGCTTTGGGTTTGGATTTTGAAGCCACTGTGGTTCACATACCTGCTGGGGATAATTGACACTGGTCTGCATAGTCTCCCTCAGGCTATCAGATCCATCCAAACTGTAGACTGCTCCTGTTAAATACAACTTGGAAAGACAGAAGCGATTAGCACTATGTTAACAAACAAACAGAAGGGCAACTACCCCATTTTTTTTTAAGGAAAAAAAAAAAAAGCCTGACATACGAAGCCAAATCTGGAGGGAAAAGTTTTTGTAGTGAAGTGAGGTCAGACGGAGTAATGGTGGTACAATACAATAAGTAAATTAATCCCTGTTAAGGAAGATGCAACTTCCCAAGGAAAAAGATGAACTTTTTTTTTATTTTCCCACCTCCTTAATCACACTCCATTGTGTAAAATGACCAATTTTCAAAATAATCCCAGGTGAATAAATACTAAGCACTCCTCACCTGGCCATCCTTCAGAATGGTGTTGACGGCGACCGGGACACTGCATCCACCTTCCTAAAACAGAAAGTAGCTGACGCTGAGGTTCCTACCTAAGAGATTCAAAGCAGAGGCCTCTGACAAGTTTAGGCTGCGCCCAATCCCATCTATCACTCTTCAGGCCCCTCTCGATTCAGGAACGAGCGTGCTTTGCAGTTTTGGGAAAGCGTAACAGATTTCCTATACTATGGCATCAGCTCAACTGGCATATTTCCTGCTGCAGTCAGAAAAGCAAGGATGCCACACCTACCAAACGTTTCATAAAGGCTCTCTCAGCAATGCAGCATAACACGGTGTCTGCGTCATGCAGGGCAGATACCATATTCAGTATCTCTTGGTCTTTGGCACGAACTTCCACTGCTAAGGCACCCTGGAAGAAGAAGAAAAACATAGTAATCATCGTAATTCCCCAGCTTCGTGCACCTCTGTGTGCACTCAGCATCGGTCATGACACAGAACTCTGAGGCATTTCACTAAGGGAGTGATGTTTAGACAGGTACAGGAACGAACTACGAAACAATCCCCTTGTTGCAGAGACATCCTATATCAGCTGCTGTAAAGGGAAGATCAGACCTTACTTCAGGCAAGCATTCAAGATCATGCTGTCACCTCAAACCATTCTAGAGCCCATCTCAGTTACGGCTGCATATATAGAAACACCCATCTCCAATGTCTCTTCCTGGGTAAATCCAAGCTTCTCAGTCTTTTCTCAAGGTAAAGATCAAGTGCTGAATGAGTAACAAGCAACAAAATATTTCTTTCCTAAACTGGACATGAGACAAGGGAGGGAAAAAGATTTTTTAAAAATAGACAGATCTGGGGGAGTACCTGACAAACTCATGATCAAAATCACTACTTCAGATTGTATTAGCAGATTTGTTGCTGGCAATCACTAATGAATAGTCAGCTCGGTTTCAGCAAGCTTGATACTCCCTGTGCAACACTGTGTAACTCAGCCACATAGCCAGCATAGGCTGGAATGGTTTGCCTGTCTAGAAGTAAGAGCACTAAGAATGTGCTCCAGTGCAGGAGTTTCTGCAAGTTAGAACACCACACAGAAGAGAGAAGGAGGGAGCACCACGGGGCAAAGATACCGTGGCGGCTCTTCACAATTATCCCAGTATAGCACAGCACTGACCCTGCCAGACTCTGCTCCGCATCTGTCATGTCACCCCAGCATAGCTGTGCCACACATTACCTTTACCAATTACTGTTTTTCCACTACTCACGGAAATAGGCCCACACCACCTAGCAGAGCTGACTACTGTTCTTTCCACAAGCTCTGCCTAAATCAGTGTAACGGCCAAGAAAAGAGATCGAGGGAGTAGCGCTTTGGCAACCAACACACAAGAAATATTTGGCACATTTAGCTGCTCTGATTTCAATACACACTACAGCTTCAGATATAAGAGTCCTGGCGTACCTGTCCGACAGCATACAGACAATCTTCAGGGCTTAGGAGCTGGAAGAAAGTAAAATCAGAGTTAACTCAAGTTGCATCGTTCAGTATGTAGGAACAGAGAGCCAAATTCTACACCCACCGCTAACAAACTAATTTTGTGCGTCACCAAAGAAATATTACCTCCCTCTTCCCACGCCTCAGTGTTTTCACCCCTATAGTGAGATAATGCACTTTGCTTCACCTGGACTGTAACACTTCATGAATTAGCTAATCAGAAAAATCTTAGTCACGCTTCGTTGCTGGGAGACTATCAGACTACAAACTGCTACCTGCACCACAGAAAGCTGAAAAGTATAAGTTTCTGCTTGAAGGAAACAAAAAATCATCCTCAACCAACCAGGACAAAAAAAAAAACCCCAAAACACTTCCCTGAAGCACATCAAATCACAAGCTAACACGGCAATGGATTTAGCAGATGGCACGCTCATATTTGAAGGGAAAACAGAAAGGCAGGCAGCTGATGCTTCAGCAGAGAATGGAATTTTCTGCTTTGCTGCCCCTCACCTGACCAATGCGATTCTCCCAGCCCATTCTCTTCAGTCCGGCAGCGGCCAGGATAATGGCACTGAAGTCTTCCTTCTCATCTAGCTTCTTTAAGCGGGTATTTAAATTTCCTCTCTGTAGGAGTGATTAAGCAAACATAGCAGACAAACAGTCTCTACAACCACTTAACATTCCCTTGAGTGTGTTTACACTATGTACAGAATCCAACAGCCTCTAAAGGAGAATCAGAGTACCACCCTGAAAAAAGCGTTAAATATGGACGAGTCTTTCTTTAAATAGAATTTTGGTGAGCTTTATGGAATATTAATTCAAGCATGGACTCTCAAAAAATACGCATGTCATTTAATTACATTATCAACACCCGAAGGCAACTCCTTTTGCATAGCAAAGGATGGGGGTTACTAGAACTGAAGTAACAGTGCCTTTTTTCACAAGGTCAGCAGCCCACATCAGAACCAGGGGTCCAGATGCCACCCAGGGTGTCGGGAACCATTTGGCTGCACCATTTTGACCAACACACGGTAGGCACCCGCACCCACCAAGCAATTTTCCAAACATTCCTTAAGGCAAAATTCATTTCCTTCCTGAATCTTGGCTAGATTAATGCTGGCCCCTTCTTTATGGCCTTGTGAGAAAGCAGAGGTCCAGGTAGGCTGCGACATGCTATCCAGCCCTCTCAGAATAGATTAGCGGAGGGCAGCTTAAGAGAAAGCGGTTTCTTCTTGTAGTTCAGGTGGTACAAGTCAGCCTTAAATCTAGATTTTGTATACAGTTGTATTTTCATGTTTGCAGCTTTATCCAGCTCCCATATTTTTCCAGGAAAGGATACAATATCCCTGAATTCTAACTGAGGGAACTTCTTTTTGAGCTGTGCTGCTCTCCGAAGTGAACTGGTTCCAATCACGCTGTGGAAGAAACAAAATCAGTGAAATCCAGAATGGTCCTATGCTCACCTCTAGCCAAAGACATATCAGAACTTTCAAGTAAACAATTTGTTGTTGTTGCTGTTAATTGAAATGAAGATCTAGAACCTGCCAATGATGTGTATCTCCTTAGAAGAAAGAAACCTACTCTGTCAAGTTTAGCATAAAGCCTGGCTGAAGCTAGATGCAGGCCAGCTACTCCCAAGGAACTGATTCATGGGTGATGCTTCTGGAGTGTAGCCCCAAGCCACCGTCAAGGTTTGATGAAACCTCTTTTAAAAAAAACAATGCTCATCACAGAAATAAATAAGACTCAGCTGCCACAAACTGATCCAGACATAGCCAAACAATTGAAGTTACTAAAATGGAGGTACTTCATCAATGATAGAAAGGCACTGGAAGGAGAACCTTGAGAGTAAGTAGAGCGCATACCTGGAAATGACAGAAAACTGCCAGTCAGGGCAGTAAACATTTCCTTTCTAGAGATGTACGCTATTAACCTTTCGTGATACCCTGGAACCTAAACCAGATGTGATTTTCCTGCTGCCCAGATGTGCAGAAGCCCAAGCCTACCTTTCTTTACAGCTAATTTGTTTCTTTTACTTTAATGCAGAAACAAACAAAAAAAGCCCCAAAATAAAACCAAAAAAAACCAAAACCCACCACCCAAAACACAACTCTGTCTCATAGTTACCTTAATCTAGAACAAGTTGACTCAGCTGTCTCAGACAAAAAACAGCAATAACCCCTATAAAAAGGCAGGTAATTAAAAATGGAGAAACTGCTCATGCTCCCAGCAGAGCCATAAGAAAGGGATGCCAAAAAATGAAGACATCGGAACTGACTGGGTGAGAACAAGAGCATGGTTCAGGCCCCCGCAAGCTACAACATCACACTGAACACACCATCCGCACATCTGTACTTCCCTGCGGTAAGCACAATACAAAGGAGCAGAAATTCACTCTGGACGCTGTGTTAAGAAAGGGTCTAACTTAAGAAAACACTGCAACTCAAGGGTGGCTAGAGAGATCCACCCTCACTGGGAGTGCAGCACTCTGATAGGATGGCATTGCTCTTTTCAGCAAGTAGGTTCAGTATAATGTCTATGGAAAGCTCACAGAAGGCATGCCAAAACCACTACAGAATGAAAAAAGGAGCTCGTTGACTTGCTGCTCAGAAGTATTGGCTAACTCTGCCCTTCCTTTTTTTACACCTGTCTTCCCTCTCTTGTCCCCACTCACCTCTTTTCAGGAAGGAGGCTCAGTGTTTTCCCACAGTTTTTGGGATGAAAGACAACAGCATCGAGGGGGTTCTCCCTTCTGTAAAATAATGCAAGCACTGAATGGCTAACACATCATTTAGCAGAAGGCTGTTCATTTTAACGGTTCTGCTATTGGTCCCCAGAGGAACCACCTCTGCCTCCAAAATACCCCATCACCATTGTAAAAGCAAGAATTTCCAGCAGAACTACTAGCTACAGAACATTAGGACAGCTCTAGTGTTTCTACCAATCCAGAGATTAATCAGAGCACGGGCGAACTCCGAACACCTAAAAAAGCCTACACTGCCTTTGCTTTCCTACCACTACCAACACCGTAAAATGCAAGTCCCTCAGAGAGTCAAGCCTTGTATCCACACTTACTTGCAGACAGCACCGATGGTAAAGCCAGGAGGAAGAGAAGTTGGCAGGTCCTTCAAGGAGTGAACCACAAGGTCAACTCTAAAAATTAGAGGACAGCAAACACTGAACAGACGGTTGAGCTCACATGGTACCTACCAGAGCCCTGCAGCTCATCTACAGAAAAGTGTGAATCCACTCTCGGAATTACTTGGAGAAGAGGCAGGAATTTCAGGATTCCGTAGAGCCCTAGCATTACTCCAGAAAACACACTTCCACCTTTCTCAGTCTCTTTTCCTACCTGTAAAATTAAGACAACGCCTTTCTCCCAACAGCAATGCAAGACACATTACAACAATCGGGTCAAAGGAGAGAAAGACGCTGGAGATGTTCACATGGACTCATCATACCAATATGGTACGCTTCAAACTGAAAGGAATAACCAGCCAAAGTACAAGCTACCTGCTTTGTTGCGAAGCAAATGAACATCATTGCAAATGCTTGAATATTTTTGCACCAACGGTACTAGGAAATGCAGTATCATTTGTCTGTGTGTCAAAAATGCAGAAGATTTTATCTGGGTTTGAACCTGTTTCATCAAAGGCACAAGCACCACTGAAACCCTCTTAAGGATATCGAAAAAGAAAAAAAGACAAAACCAAAAATAAGCTCTAATCTTTCTGCTCCAGTAGAAGCCTGAACCCATTTTTTCTGTAGAAAGAAGTTACCAAGAAAGCAGCACAACTTGCCCACAACCAATCCTCCTGCATAATTAGCACACAAATATGTTAATAAACATTAACATGACAACACTAAATATGTTATGCGATATGATAACACTACCAAGCAAAGTGTTTTATTAGAAGAACATGCTTGCAGGCAAGAATGATATTAGATTATATGCTCTCAGAGGCATGTGTAACGCACAAATCACAGGAGAAAAAAAATAAACCTAACTGGGGCAGACCAAGCAACCTGACAACTCCACTTGAAAATATGTGGCCTAAGCCCGGGGTAGAAGGAAAAGAAAAATGAAAAATCAAATGACTTATCAAAGGACTTCTTTCTTAGCCAGAGAGGTACCAGAACAGTAGGAAACTAGATGACTTATGTGGGAAGCCAAAGACGTCCAAAGACCACCAGGAATGCCAGAGAAGGAGGAGGGAACAATGAGGTCTTACTCATTTCTTTCAAGTGCATTTTCCAGCTCTTTGGTGAAGAGGCTCTTCTCCCCGATCTACACATAAATGGAGGAACATGAATCACAAAAGAAACATCTGCAAATACATCATCAAATACAACTCGATTACATCAAATACAAATTGCCTTATCACTCTCTAGAACTACCTGAAAGGACATTGGGGAGAGGTAGGTGCTGGTCTCTTCTTGCAAGTAACTACCGATAGAATGAGGGAATGGCCTCAAGCTGCATCAGAAGAGGTTTAAACTGGACATCAGGAAAAATTCTCTCACTGAAAGCATTGTCAGGCATTGGAAGGGGCTGCCCAGGGAGGGGACTGAGTCACCATCCATGGATGCGTTTAAAAGCCCTATGGATGTAGTGCTTGGAGATACGGCTTAGTGGTGGACTTGGTAGAGTAGGGTTAATGGTTGGACTTGATGATCGTAAAGGTCTTTTCCAACCTAAATAATTCTATAAATTCCTTTTTGTGTAGAGGAAGAAGAGCTCCTTTACCTTGGAAAGCGCTGTATCCAAGATCTTGTCTCCTGTTGTTGACATAGCAACTGCTCAGAGAGAGAGCACAGGTTAAACATGAGGCTCGGTCAGAGCCTAGACTGGAAGGACCTAGGCAATGCATAATGAGCAGTACGGCGTCACGTGCCACTGTCGGGATACAGACTCAAGATAAACCAAAGAGTGGTGCGCTTGTAGAAATACAGTGCACTAAAGTCAAGTGAAGTCGAGACTTCCTTCGCTGTCCTCAAAAACAGAGCAAAAGGAAAGGAGGCAGGTTTTGGGAAAAGCTGACCCATCAGAAATTGCCATGGTCCTTCTCCAGAGCGCCAGTGAACAGGTACCCAGCAGTTCTCTTCAGTGCGAGGTCAGGCTCCCGTTATTCCTGCTGAAGGCCTCAAGACCCAGACAGGAAAATAACCCCAACGCACAGTGGGCTGCAGCCAGAGCAATACCAGGTTCTCAAATGGAACAACATAATGCCATCTGCATTACATATACTCAGAGCTTCAATCAGCAGAAGCTTATGAAATCTATCTTTCTCCCCTAGAAGAAACCAGCAGCAGTTGCTCAGACACACAACCTAACTGAATTCAAATGGCACACTTAGATAAGCAGGGTCAAGTCCTCCTCCTTACAACAGCGCTCTACACACACCTCTTGCGCACAAAGATAAGTGGCTGTCTCCTGCTGCCACCTACTCCAGGGCAGCTCCAAAAAAAACTTACTGATTTCAAAGCGGAGGTGGGGGTATAGCTCACGGAGCGTCTCAACCACGCTGTCGGTCTGAATCCGGGCCAGCTGCAATAAAGCAGAAAGCAAAGGCCTAAAGGAAGAGCACATCGTCCGTCCACGGCTAGAGAGGACTCTGCCATTCTTCGATGGTAAGACATTCACAATCGCTACGTTCTATAAATGGAAAGCATTAGAAATAAGTAGTCCCAAACTTAAATCACTCATATGTACAAACTCCCTGAACCACATGAAGTCGTATCATGACCAGAGCACTTAATTGAAGAATTATTTTGTTAATTAAGTGGCAGAACAACATCTCCCAGCATCCAGCGCTGTTGTGATCCAAGCGCTGACACGGCAAAGCAAAGAATTTATCGAGTTATGAAGAACAACTAGAGCAGAAGCCTACATACTAGGGTTTGCACATTGTACTTCCAGGCATACTATTAAGGTTACCCGCTGTCCTCCAGTCAGAAATTCCTTTTTTTTTATACCACCTCGTCACCCTTATTCATAGATGTAATCTACCTACCTAACTTTGAGCCCATTGGTTTCACCTCTCCAGAATGCGACAACTGAAAGATGCCTGATCGTTGGCAAGCGGACAGAAAGGTAAGCAAAACCATCCTCCTGTTGCCCAGTGATGAAAGAACAAGTCATATCTCATCCTGGGTACCCTCTGCTGTTTCTAACGTTTAAATTTTACCAATAATGCAAGTTGCAGGAGAAGCCAGTTGTACTTCACTGTGTTGCTGGAAAAATCTGTAGATACGGGCAAGTACAACTGACTTGTCCTCTGTAAGATCAGAGCTTTATTTAGAGGGTCTATGGACACAAAGGAAAAAAAAAAGCAAGAGGCACAGGAAGTAACAGATCACAACAGATCTTAAAGCAGAGAAGCCAAGTGAAGGAAGAATATTCCCTTGCATAAAAAACAGGATTACTCGAGTAGAGGACCATTCCAAACAGGCAAACAGCAGCAGACTCACAGGTGAGTTCCAGCCTCTCTCTCATTGATGAACTGCGTAGCCTGGGGCAATTAACTTTGTTCTCAGGACTGTAGCTTCCCTACCCATAAGAAGATGCTTCCCTTTGTAAAGAACCACAAGAACCTCAGGTTAGAAAAAGCAGCAGAAAGCACACATGGCTACATCCCTTGCCCTGGATGGCTTCACAAAACACCTCCCTGAAAGTACAAAATTCTTCGTAGAAAATGCTAGCAGAACACACAAGGTTATCTCAGAACAAAGGTCTGAAGAACATTTATCTCCCTTTTCGAGCCTGCTCCTCCCTCCTGGAAACAGCTGGCGAGAGATACCCACTGTATCTCTGGACCTGCCCCTTCCCTGTCCTTTGTGGGGCTGAAGCCCATCGGCCATCGCAGGTTTTTCGTCGCGTTCTGGTGGGGTTTTGTTCTCGCCTCCCTAGAAGGGCACAAGGCCCCAACGTTAAAAAGTGTCCCCAGCAAGATCGCCGTTGTCCCGCAGGAGTGCTCGCGGCCTGACTCCCACTCACTGCGCAGAGGCAGCGCTACTTAGGACGGACCGTTATCGGGCCTCCCGAAAAAGCGTTCTCGGAACTCACGCCCGGAGCCCCAGGAAGGCGCCAGGCGCTGCGAACACTCCGTCCCACGAGGCTCTCCGCCAGAACCTCAGCCCTTCCCCGGCGCCAGATAAACCCGCGTTTGCAGTCAACTGCCCAGGCTAGTACCTATACCTTCTAACACAGGCACCACAGAGATGTGACCGTAAGTGGTCAAGATC